>JAODAL010000113.1:0-212500 GCA_025379985.1 Phyllomedusa bahiana
AATTAAAAAAAAAATTTTCTGCTTTAATCCCCCCTTTGTAATTCCCCCAATTTTTTCCACATTAGCTACTTGTATTCCCTTTTTCACATTTGCCTTATATCACTCCTTACATATAGACAACTCCTCCCCCCTACCTTGGGCTTGTTCACCGGCTTAAGCGGGACGAATTCGCCCCGAAATTTTAGCCGTGTGGCCGGGAGCGGGAGCGGGGCAGGAGCGGGGGGCCGGCACCTCGCCGGCCATAGACATTCATTACCAGTGGCGCGTATATGCCGCTGGTAATTCACATGCAGGGGCGTAACTAGAGAAGCCAGGGCCTCAAAGAAAACTTTTGGATGGGGCCACCTACCCCTCCCCCTCGCCCACCTCCCTGACCACGATCATGTACGAGGACATGCTGTTAGATAATATGATAATAACAAGGGTAATTACCTCACCATACATATCACCATTATATTGCTACCAAACAAATCCACTATACCAAAAAAAACATTACCAATAACACTACTACATAGGGACCGGATTATACCCCCAGAAATGACCACAAATTAGACGTAGTGACTGAATAATACCCTACACTATTACTGATCAGTACACAAAGGACCAATAGTACCGCCATATAGTGACCATATAGTGGTATATACTAGTGTACAAAAGGCTCTGCAGACTGTATATTACCTCCATACAGTGCCCATATAGTGGTAGACACCATTTAAAACACAGGCTCTGTAGACTGTATATAACCACCATACAGTGACCATATAGTGGAGACACCAGGTACACAGGCCCCTGCAGACTGTAATAAAACCACCAAACAGTGACCATATAGTGTAGTCACCAGTGTACACAGGCTCTGCAGACTGTATAATTACTTGCATACAGTGCCATATAGTGGTAGACACCATGTACACGGCTCTGTAGACATATAAGTGATTACAGTGTAGTTACATCTTGTGACTCACAGGTGACGTTTCTCTGACAAGTCGTTGACTTTCCCCTTTGTTCTGCATCTGGTCCAGTCCGCCATCACGATGACGTCTCCCGACCACTTGTTCCTGCAGATTTAGACACAAATATCTTAGAATCCTGACTTTTCCAGCACCTGCCCCCCTGGCTATATGGGGTCCATTTAGTCAGACAGGGTTTAGATAGGATATATGGGTCCCTAAATAGGCAAGGTTTAGGTAGCGAATAGAGTGCCCATATAGGCAGGCAGGGTTTAGGTAGCTATAGGGAGCCATACAGGTAGACAGGGGTTAGGTGGGCTATAGGGGCCATATAGGTAGGCAAGCTTTAGGGGGCTATATAGGCGAACAGGCTTCACGGAAGCTATAGGGATATTCAGGCAGGCAGACTTAGAGCTATATAGGCAGCCTTTAGGGGGCTATGCAGGCAGGCTTGCAGGCTATGCAGGCAGGCTGGGGGGCTATGCAGGCAGGCTGGGGGTATCTGGGCAGGCTAGGGGGCTATAAAGGCAAGTTAGGGGGCTATAAAGGCAAACTAGGGGGCTATAAAGGGCGGCTTAGGGGCTATAAAGGGCGGCTTATGGGGTATAACGGGCGGTTTAGGGGGTGTATGGTTGGCTTAGGGGGTAAACGGGCGGCTTAGGGGTTATACGGGCGGCTTAGGGGGTAAACGGGCGGCTTAGGGGGTATACGGGCAGCTTAGGGGGTATACCGGCGGCTTAGGGGGTATAAAGGGCGGCTTAGGGGGTAAACGGGCGGCTTAGGGGGTAAACGGGCTGCTTAGGGGGTATACGGGAGGCTTAGGGGGTATACGGGAGGCTTAGGGGGTATATGGGCGGCTTAGGGGGTAAACGGGCGGCTTAGGGGGTATACGGGCGGCTTAGGGGGTATACGGGCAGCTAAGGGGGGTATACGGGCGGCTTAGGGGGTATAAAGGGCGGCTTAGGAGGTATACGGGTGGCTTAGGGGGTATATGGGCGGCTTAGGGGGTAAACGGGCGGCTTAGGGGGTATACGGGAGGCTTAGGGGGTATACGGGTGGCTTAGGGGGTATACGGGCGGCTTAGGGGGTAAACGGGCGGCTTAGGGGGTATACGGGCGGCTTGAGGGGGTATACAGGTGGCTTGAGGGGATATACAGGCGGCTTAGGGGGTATACAGGCGGCTTAGGGGGTATACAGGCAGGCTGAGGGGGTACAGGGAGGCTTGTGGGGGTATATAGGCAGGGTTGTGGAGTATAAAGGGCGGCTTAGGGGGTATACCGGCGGCTTAGGGGGTAAACAGGCGGCTTAGGGGGTATACAGGCGGCTTAGGGGGTATACAGGCAGGCTTGAGGGGATATACAGGCGGCTTAGGGGGTATACAGGCAGGCTTGAGGGGATATACAGGCAGGCTTGTGGGGGTATACAGGCGGCTTCGGGGGTATACAGGCTGCTTAGGGGGAGTATATGCGGGCTTGGGGGTTTCACACGAGGGGTAGGGGGTATACAGGCAGGCTTGAAGGGGTATACAGGCAGGCTTGAGGGGGTATACAGGCGGCTTATGGGGTATACAGGCGGCTTAGGGGGCGTATAGGCAGGCTTAGGGGGTATACAGGCGGCTTAGGGGGTATACAGGCAGGCTTGAGGGGGTAGGCAGTCTTAGGGGGTGTACAGGCAGGCTTAGGGGCAGGTAAAATAATAAATAGTTTACTCACCTCGGTCCACGCTCCCCAGATGCGCCGCTTGCTCCGGTCTGCTGCTCTCCCTGCAGCCTCTGCGCTGTGACGTCACCACACGCGCCCACGTGATCACAGACAACCGGCAGGGGGAAGTAGCAGAGCGGAGCGATCGCCGCTCCGTTCTGCTATCTCCATGGAAGCGCTGCCTCTGAACGCTCGGGTCCGGAGGGCCCAGGCATTCAGGGGCAGTATGCGGCGGGCCCCCCAGCTCCCTGCCCGCCGCAGTGAACTGTTAAGTTCACTGTCGGCGGGCCCAGGAGCGGCATTACCGGGGCAGCGGACGTGGTAGCAGCTGCCCCGGGGCGCGGGCCCATTTAAGCGCACGGGCCCTGGAGCAACTACTACGTCTGCTACCCCGGTAGTTACGCCCCTGTTCACATGTCAATTATCTCCCCCCTCGGCGTATTCGCCGGGCAGGGAGAGGAGACATAATCCATAGTTCTCTATGAGAACTGTGGATTACCGTAGTTACCAGGACGTATTCAGCCCGTTATTTGCGCACTCCGGCGCGTAATTACAGACTGAATTATGTCCTGGTTTAAGCCGTGTGAACATAGCCTTAGGTTTCATAAATGAGGCCCAATGTGTACAGTCTCAGGTGAAGGAGGCGGATATGGTTTTATATGGCATAAATGGTAAATATATATTTTTTTATATTTTTCTTCTACTTACATACACTACAATGTATATGTTTTTGTTAGCTACTCTCTCACTCAAAAACATACCTCCCAATTATCCCAGCTCCTGCAGGATAATCCAGGATTCCAGAGGCTGTCCCGCGGTCCTGGTCAGGGAATTATGTTTCGGGGGTCCAGGACACATGCCCTGAATCCCTGAGATGGTGCTCTAGTTTTCTCTGTTTGGACACGTATTTGCCATCTCTCTGGAACTCTTGTTGGTAGGGCCAGTAAGTCTTGCAGTAGATGAGTGCCATTTAGAGATGGGCGAATTTCTCAAAAATTCGATTCGGTGACTTTGCCGAATTTTCTGTCAAAATTAGTTTCGGTCCGAATTGCTTCGGGACGAATCGCATTAAAAAACAGCTATTTCCAGGCTGCAGAGAGCCTGCAGGGTGCTGTAGAACGTTGTGCCATGCTTAAATATGCAGAGGGAACTTAGTTTCGTCTTCATACAATTTTGTGTTTTAGTATGACACGCAGATGACTGTCGCCGCTCTTAGAATCGTTTCACTATAAAATTCCCTGGGCACTTAAGGGGGCAAAACTGACCAAAAAACTGAGGGGAAATGTAGCTGATAAAGTCTTGGCAGCGACAGCTGGAAAAAACAAGCTGAGGGCTGGGATCCTACCATAGCGTCAAAAAAACACAGTAGTAGGTTACCGGAGCCACCCCAGATCACAGCATTGTAAGGGGACGTCACAGCAGGAGTCACCCTGCGATGCCACAGCATCCGGTGTCATCTCCCGGCCATGTGTTGACCACACACTAGGTAATACACTTTTTCTCAGATGACATCTGACAACCCCAGCCAAGAGACGGTGGGTTTGCACACACAACCCCTTATTGGCATGGCCCGGGAGCAGGTGATGGGCTCTCACCTGTCCTCAACCCACCTCTGTCCCGTTCGCTTCCCACAGCCAGAAACTACTATGTGCTGTGGCCTTGCACCATTTCTACAGTGAGGACCAACTATTTGAGGGACAGTGGGCAGCAAAGAGGTGGGGAAGACATCCGCTACTTCTTGCAGAAGCGGGCAAATAGTGGTGAGGAGATTTGCAATGGGGGGTTATGTGGCGAGCGGTCAGGCTTTTTTACAGCGACACCGTTTGAGGGGAGGGCGGGGGACAGGCAAACCTAATCGATGTAGCTGATCGCACATGGGACCCGGGGGAGAAGCGGCGGGCGGGGACAAGTTATTCTGGTCCCCTAGTTAAACAAGGCATAAAGTGCCCCAAACGGAAAATTCAGTTCCACTCCATGCCTCCTTGTGCACCCTTTTCTCCCTGGGATGAGTGGGCGCCCTACGAGGTCCCCTTTACCCTCGACTACCCATTGCCCGGGCCCCTGGAAGCATTCCGTTTTCTCTACATTAAGTTTTAGGAGATGGGAGGAGAAGAAGGAGCTTTGGACGACATACAATCTGGGATCTTGGACAGTAGAAGTTAATGTCTGGGCCGGAGAGGGTAAAGCTGGGTGTCATCAGCATACTAGTGGTTTTGAAAGCCATGTGATACTATGAGCTGACCCAGACCAACAGTGTACAAAGGGTTCTCTTATCATAGGGAGAAAGAGAGCAGCAGTTACGTTTCAGGCAGTGGCCCCGGGCCCGTAAGTCGGTAGTGTGGCCGGGGTCAGCAGCGGTGGCAGCAGTGCGAGGTTGGGAGCCAAACGGCCACGATTTTAGCCCAAACCCACTTTACGGGTTTCCCAGAAAGGGTTCGGCACAGGGACACCGGGTCACCGGCGGGGTAACAGTCAGTCAGTGCATAGCTTTGGTGGAATATCACCTACTCGGCGGTGTGCCAGTTTTTTGTTTAAGACACCAGAGGAGGCGAACATGGCTATATGTCGAATCTGTGGCCAGAAAGTAAGCGTGACCAGGGACCTAACGTTGGTACCACGGCCCTCCCTTTCAACATCATGCAGTGTCACCATAGTGTTTCAGATGGGGGTGGTCCATCCTGTCCCAACATCTGTAAGCAACCAGTGGCACGCCTCCCATTTCAGGCAGTCATGGCTTCACCCCCTCTGCCGAAGACAACTCCCGGTCATTACTTTCTTTACCGGTCCAGTTCTCCTGCTTCTCGGCACTCATGGTGCCAGCAGTCATTCACCGAGACGATTGCCAAGAGACAGCAGTATGCATTAAGCCATCCCTAAGTGCAGATGCTGACCGTGCTCCTGTCCAAGTTGGGGGTACTGCAGGCCCTCCCTTTTCAAGTGGTGGACTCTGCACCATTCAAAGAACTGGCCAGGAAACTTGGCATTCACTTCAGCCATTGTGACGACACGGGTAGTGGCTGCTCTGGACCACTGCAAGCGGTGGTAACGGCCACGCCAGGGAGCGGGGTCTATGTAGGTCCCGGTTTTCACCAGAGCCTGCCACAAGGCAGGATGGACTTTCTGTGGCGGGAGTCCTACCGGGGTCGCCACCCCTGGCGCGACTAGCTTTTGGTGGCAGCCGAGGCGCAGCGAGGTACCGAATTGTAAGAAGAAACTTGTAGTCAAAGGTCAGGCCAACAGGTCAGGGCAGGCAGCGGAGATTCAAGGTCAGGTAACATAGCAGAAAGATTGGGTACACGGGCAGACAGGAACTGATGAACAGGTGGAAATTGATGAAAAGGAATAAATATATTAACAGGAGAAAATTGAAGAACAAGATTAAATATATTAACAGGGGAAAATTATTGAACAGGGGGAAATTGATGAACAGACTCCATTATTAGGGGAATAGACAGGGCAATCTGCCACAAAGACCGGGATCGTCGCGCAGTATGTTGTTTACCTGGGGCCGGGTTCGACATATCGCGGATGGGGGCTGACAGATTGCTGGGTGGGGCTGGTGAGAACCCAGCTGTCATGGTCCACATTGGCCCCAATGATAAAGTTAGAGGTAGGTGGAGTGTCCTTAAAAATGATTTCAGGGACTTAGGCAAAAAGCTCAAGGCAAGGACCTCCAGGGTAATATTTTCAGAAATATTACCTGTTCCACGGGCCACACCCAGAGAGGCAGAGGGAGATTAGAGAGGTGAATAAGTGGCTAAAAAATTTGGTGTTGGAAAGAGGGATTTGGGTTTTGGGAAAACGGGCTGACTTCTGTCTTGGCTACAGGCTCTATGCTGGGGGACAGGTTGCACCTAATGGGGAGGGTGCAGCTGTATTGGGGGACAAAATGGCTAGGAAGCTGGAGGAATATTTAAACTAGGGGACTGGGGGGGGGGAAACTACACATATAGGTGCAAGATAGTGAAGATTGAGTGCTGGGAATTAGTAATAACTCAGGGGGTGGAGTGGAGGGAAGGGTGCAATAGTTAAAAAGAATAGGGAGAAGGAAAAATAAAAAACTAGAAAATCTCTAAATTGCATGCTGACCAATGCCAGGAGTCTGACCAAAACAAAATAAAAATAAAAAGTATTAATTGCAGAAGAAAAAATGACTAGTGGGGATAACTGAGACATGGCTGGACGGGGAGCTCGGACATGGCGGGTTAGCTTGCAGGGTTACAGTCTTTTTAGAAGTGACCGTAAACCCCTGAAGGGGGGGAGGGTGTCTGTCTCTATGTAAATCCTGTCTGAAGCCAACACTGCGGGAAGATATAGGTACAGGTAGTGAACAGGTGGAATCACTATGGGTAAATATACATGGGGGAAGTAACAGTAATATAATTGTAATAGGGGTCTGCTAAAAGGCCTCCAAATATAACAGAACCCATAAAAAGATATGTTCCTAGGAAAATAGATGAAGCATCTAATCAGAATGAGGTTGTCATTCTGGGCGACTTTTAACTACCCAGACATAAACTGGGAATCTGAAACCTTTAGCTCTCACAAAGGAAAACGGGTTTTTTTGTCTATAACTAAAGATAATTACCTTTCCCAATGGTGCAGGAACCGTCTAGAGGAAAAGGCCCTACTAGACTTAATATTGACCAATAGACCTGACAGAGTAAAAAAGGTTCAGGTTGAGGGGCACCTAGGGAATTGTGCCCATAATATAAAAAAACCCATTTATAGACCTTTTTGTCATGGAGCCACAAAAACACTGAATTTGAGGAAGGTAATTTTTTACCCTGCTTAGAGAGGCACTAAACTGTATTGACGGGTTTAAGGTGTTTAAAAATAGCGAACAAAAAATAAATGGGAGATCTTTAAAAACATCTTAGGCGCCCACTGTGAGGGGTTTACATACCATATGGTAAAAAAATAATTAGAAACAAAAAAAAAACCCAAATGTGGATCAACAGAGATGTAAAGGAGGCAATAAAAAAAACAAAAAGAAAGCATTTCAGCTACTAAAACAGGAGGGCAGTGAAGAGGCGCCTAAGAAGATATAGGGAAGAAAATAAAGTGTGTAAAATAAAGAAAAAGGCAGCAAAGTAGAGACAAAAAGACGTATTGCCATAGAAATTTAAAACTAACCCCAAAATATTTTTTAACTATATAAATAGTAAAAAGATTAAAAAAGAAAATTTGGGCCCCTTTTAAAAAAAATACAGGGGGAAAGAGACTATAGAGGGCGATGAGAAAAAAAGCAAACCTATTAAACAATTTCTTCTCCACTGTATTTACCGAGGAGGATAAAGCTTCCTGTTGAACAGAGGGATGAGGTAAACTCCAACTTAAATGTTTCTTGTCTAACCCAGTACTGGATGTCATATATTTGGATTTTTCTAAAGCATTTGATACTGTTCCACATAAAAGGTTGGTAAGTAAAATGAGAATGCTTGGACTGGGGGAAAATGTGTGCAAGTGGGTAAGCAATTTGGCTCACTGGGTAAAACAAAGGGTGGTAATTAACCGTGCATACTCAGAAATGGATCCCTGTTACTATGGGGTACCACAGGGGCCTCAGTATTGGGCCCTATCCTCTTTAATATTTTCATAAATGATCTTACACAGGGATTGCACAGTAGAATATCGATCTTTGCAGATGATACTAAGCTCTGTAAAGGAATCCACACAATGGAGGTGTCATGATCATGCCTGACAGAACCTCAGCTTTGGGCTCTGTTCGCCGGCCGCGGCTGTTGCGACGGAAGCCCTGGTTTCTTACTTGATGGGTTTTTGGGAAATTTTATTCACTAAGTGTGAAAATGTGTTCTCCTCGCTCTTTGGCTTGATTGACTCCTGGCCAAAAGCCCTTAGCCAGGAAAACCTCCCGCACCTTGGAGTTAATGAGTTTCTCCTTTGATTGACAACCTTCTGTTCCTATCCAGCCTTGTGTGTTTCTTTCCCTATGACCTCAATCCTGCCTTCCTTGGTTCCCTATTTAAAGGTTAATTCACCCTTTATCATGCCTGCTATAGAGGTCTTCTGCCTGTAGTAGCGTTGCCGTTATTCTGTCCTTTCTGTTGCCTGACCCCGCTGCGCTACTGACCATTCTTTCTCCTTGTGATTTTGTACTTCTGCACCCGCCCGTTTTTGACCTTTGGCTTGTCTTACGTTTTTCTCTCTGTCTCCCGATTTGGTACTGCGCTGCCCGCTTGCTCCAACCTTGCTTGCCTGACATTCCCTTATTGTGTTTTGTATTTGTTTATCTGTGTCTTGTGTCCCCACGTATTCAGTGTAGTCTTCAGTCTTCTGGTTGGGGCCGACCTTTTAAGGGGTCGGGTACCCCCAAAAGGCAGGGGACAGGGGTTGGGACCGTGTCAGGGCCTCACTCTGTCTGTGTCTTCTCGTGTGTCCCTGACTGGTCCCTGCATTATAGTAGGCCCTTACCCTAATTTAACTCCCCCGGCGGTTTAATATGAGTAACCCCCCTTGTCAGTCCCCTGACCGCCTGGAAGAGTTTACAACTCAGTTTCAGGGCAATGGCGGGGATTATTAACCAAATCTCGCAAAAGTCTGGATGCCATAGCTACCCCGGCACCCTTCTGTGTCCATACCTGCCCCTGTGTTTGTGAATCCTAGCGTCCGTTTTCAAATCCAAGATGCTTTTTTCCGGATCGCTTTGATGGAAACCCCGCAGGTTCCGAAACTTTCAGGGGAAACTGTCACCTGTTTTTCCGCTTCAATTTTTTTTCCCACTGAAGCCGGAAAGGTAGCGGTTGTGGTGTCTCTCCTCCAGGGCCCACCTCAGGAGTGGGCCCTCGCTCTGCCCCCGGAAGCCCCCGAATGGAAATTCGATTGAAGATTTTTTCAGGCTTTAGGCCATGTCTATGAACAATCCCAATTTGGGGTGGATGGGCAGAAACTCACCTGCTATCAATTCAGCAGGCCGCCGCTCGGCTTGAAAACTATTGTTTGAGTTTCGCCAATGGTGTACCATGAGGGGTGGGCTGACCAACCCCTTTAAAAAACCCTCTTCAGACAAGGTCTATCTGATGCGGTAAAGGATGCTAAGGTCAGCCATCCAACCCCTGAGACATTAAATGACTTTATGACTCTAGCCGTGGGCTATTGACAGAAGACTTAGGGAGAGACGCAGGGGAAAAAAAAGGGGGGTCGGGCTGTTTTCCCTTCAAGTCAAATTTTTCTGTAAAACCTCCTGTTGCCTTCTCTGAAAATTCTCCTCATCTATCCTCATCACCCACTCCTGAGCAAGAACCCATGGTGTTGGGTTTTACATCTGCTGCCACCAGGAGGAGACATCGGGGGAGAATGCTTTGTGCTTGTTTTTGCGGAAAACCTGACCATTTTCTGAGAGACTGTCCGACTAGACCCAAGTCATCTCAAGGAAATGCCGAACGCCTGAGAATTTTCCAGGAAGGTAACTCAGGTATACAGGTACCTCCTAACTCTGGTAATAAGTTTTTTTTGCCTGTAACCTTGGTCGTTTTTAAATTTTAAGAATTTTGCTTGTCAAGCTATGATTGACTCAGGCGCTGTGCTAGTTTTTTTTTGTATGTCTGTTTTTCCAGGCCTTGGGTTTGGAACTACTTCCATTGAGTGCTCCCTTTTTTGGTTTCGGGGTAGATTCAACCTCCCTAATTGGGGGAAGAATCAAATTTCGGACTTTCTGAGATCACCTTGAATGTTGGGAGTTCGATACGGAAAAAAACTTTCGTTTTTTGTCATGGAGAAATCGCTGCGGATATTATTCTTGGCTTGCCCTGGCTCCGCTGCATTTAAACCTGTGTTTGACTGGAGAACCACAGAGCTGGGTCAAATGGGGTGACTCATGTGGGTTCTCATTTGAATCTGTTGATCCCTTGGTGTGTGCGGTAATAATACTCACGATATTTCAGAATGTAAATCTGACGTCTTAGATTTGAGTTTTTGCGGATAATTTGCCTCCACCCAGCCTGATGATTGTACCATGACCTTGTCCGGGGGCAAAGCTTAACTTGTATGCCCGAAACAGGAATCTATGCATTTGTTTATTAAGGAAACCTGAATATTTTCGTTCTCCGGAGGTAGTGCTCTCGGGGCTACCGATTCACAGAAATTTTGCTCTGTCTAAGCTGTCTCCCTTTTGCTATGAGGATTTCCATCTCATGTACTCTGCCACTACAGGTTGTGAAACCAAAATAGAATCCACCGTTTATCGACTGTGCACAGTCTTTGGGGGTGGAGTCATAAAACTCTTAAAACGGCTCAAACTAAATAAAATCAATAAAAACGCCGACCCAGACCTTAAATACCTCAGTTTTCAAGTCCCGTTAACAAATTGTGCTCCCAAGCCTAAAAAGGAAAAAAAATTGGGGCAGGCCCATCACACTAAACCAAGGGGGTCTGGTTGAGGGTCCGGGAGGCCCCTCCTAAAGGGGGGGGTACTGTCATGTTCATGCCCGACAGAACTCAGCTTTGGGCTCTGTTCGCCCGGGGGGCGGCCGTTGCGACGGAAGCCCTGGTTTCTTTTCTTGATGTTTTGGAATTGTATTCACTAAGTGTGAACTGTGTTCTCCCCGCTCTTTGCTTGATTGACTCCGGCCAACCCCTAGCCAGGAATCCTCCAGCACTCTTGGAGTTAATGAGTTTCTCCTTTTGATTGACAACCTTCTGTTCCTATCCAGCCTTGTGTTTCTTTCCACCCATGACCTCAATCCTGCCTTCCTTGGTTCCCTATTTAAAGGTTAATTTCCCCCTTCATTTATTGCCTGCTATAGAGGTCTTCTGCCTGTAGCTGGCGTTGCCTTTATTCTGTCCTTTCTGGGTTTCCTGACCCTGCTTGCCCCTACTGACCATTCTTTTCCTTGTGATTTTGTACTTCTGCACCCGCCCGTTATTGACCTTTGGCTTGTCTTACGTTTTTCTCTCTGTCTCCCGATTTGGTACTGCGCTGCCCGCTTGCTGCCAACCTTGCTTGCCTGACATTCCCTTATTGTGTTTTGTATTTGTTTATCTGTGTCTTGTGTCCCCACGTATTCAGTGTAGTCTTCAGTCTTCTGGTTGGGGCCGACCTTTTAAGGAGTCGGGTACCCCCAAAAGGCAGGGACAGGGGTTGGGACCAGCATCAGGGCCTCACTCTGTCTGTGTCTTCTCGTGTGTCCCTGACAGGAGGATAATGTGTTATTACAAAGGGATCTGGATAGGTTGGAGGCCTGGGCAGAGAAGTGGCAGATGAGGTTTAACACTGATAAATGCAAGGTTATGCACATGGGGAGGAAAAATCCATTACATGTTAAATGGAAAAACACTGGGTAAAAGTGACATGGAGAAGGACTTGGGAATCCTAGTGGACAGTAAACTTAACTGTAGCAGCCAGTGTCAGGCAGCAGCTGCCAAGGCTAATAGGATCATGGGGTGTATTAAAAGGGGCATAGATGCACATGATGGGAACATTATTCTCCCACTATACAAGTCACTGGTTAGACCACACATGGAATATTGTGTACAGTTTTGGGCACCAGTGCACAGGAAAGACATTGTAGAGCTTGAACAGGTACAAAGGCGGGCAACAAAAATAATTAAAGGGCTGGGTGGACTGCAATACCCAGAAAGATTAGCAAGGTTAGGGTTATTTAGTTTAGAGAAAAGACGGCTTCGGGGGGACATAATAAATATGTTTAAATATATTAAGGGCCAATATAGAGATCTCGCTAAAGATTTATTTATACCCAGGACTGTATCTAGAACAAGGGGGCATCCTCTATGTCTTGAGGAAAGAAAGTTTCTACATAAACATAGAAAGGGATTCTTTACTGTTAGAGCGGTGAGACTGTGGAACTCTCTGCTCACTAACTCACTAACTGAGTTCAAGAAGGGCTTGGATGCATTTCTGGAGCGTGATAACATAACAATTTATAGTGACTAGGATTCCGAAGAAAGGGCTGGATACATTTCTAGATGTAATATAACAAGTTATAGTGACCGGGATTCTAGTGGGGGGTCGTTGATCCAGGGATTTATTCCGATTGCCAGATTGGAGTCAGGAAGGAATTTTTTCCCTAACATGAGGTCAATTGGCTCCTACCTCATGGGGGTTTTTGCCTTCCTCTGGATCAACACTTTAACACTTTAGCAACACTTTAATAAATGGGCTGAACTGGATGGATGTATGTCTTTTTTAGGCCTGACAAACTATGTAACTATGAATAAATATGTTAACAGTGGGAAATTATTGAACAGGGGGAAATTGATGAACAGGTAACATGGGAGGGCCTCCCCGTGTTCCATCGTTAACCCGGGAGGGCCTCCCCTTTTCCACCTTTAACAGGGGAGGGCCTCCCCTTTTTCCACCTTTAACAGGGGAGGACCTCCCCTTTTTCCACCATTAACAGGGGAGGACCTCCCCTTTTTCCACCTTTAACAGGGGAGGACCTCCCCTTTTTCCACCATTAACAGGGGAGGGCCTCCCCTTTTTCATACAAAGCCAGTTTTGCAGCTGTCTTTTTTTTGTTTTCTGTCCCATTCCAGTTTTGTTCTGAATTCCAGCAACAATGGCACAGAATGCAATATAATCACCTAAAACAATTCCTCTAGTTATGGTCTCCTTCAGTTCAAGTTCCATACGCTGCATTTGAACAAACTGGTGTAATGCAGAAACTGGATTCAAACCACCATGTTTATACTTCATGAGTGTTTGATTGTCACTGCTGTCCTTCTCAACGGTCTTGGTATGCAGAGGCTTACCGCTCGCCAAAAAACCTACCATGCCACTCTCCACATCAATACTGCAAGAAGCAGAGGATATTGGCCCCATTTCTTCGCTGCCAAGTAGCTGCTGACTGCCCTCCTCAAATTGTTCATTCTTGCTATATAGTGGCGCTGAGCCCAGACCACATAGTAGATCTCTGGCTGAGGGAACCGGATGGGACAGAGGCGGGTTGAGGACAGGTGAGGGCCACTGACCCGCTCCCGGGCCATGCCAACTAAGGGTTGTGTCTGACGATCCCACCGACTCTTAGCTGGGATTGTCAGATGTCATCTGAGAGGAAGTGGATGACCTAGTCAACCAATCAAGAACCATTGGGTTGCTGAACAACACACGGCCGCTAGATGACAGCGGCAGTTGTGGCCTCACCGAGTGACCCCTGCTGCGACGTCCCCTTGCTGTGCTGCGACCTGGGCCTGCTCCAGGAATGTTTGTGCCTCTGCCACTCGCAGGTGAAGAGCCTGCCACCTCTCTGTCTGACATACTGTTTGTTCTAAAATGTACAGACACTGTTTGATGATGATATCTGTATATGATAAATAAACACCCTGTATTTGACTCCAAATGAACCCACTAACAAGCTTGGGTAACCCTTAGATATAAATTGCGCTCCACAAATGGGCAGGAAAAATTGACTTGTATGTGCCGTTTAAAAACTCTGTGTATTTTACTGAATATAAAAGCACAAACAGGCTTAATTAACCTTCGGATATGAATTATGCTACAGAATTTCTTCTGTGGCGGTGAAAAACAAAGTTTCTTTTACTGAGTACAACAGAAAAACACTTAGTTAACCCTTGGATATAAATTGCGCAAAAGAATTGAGCAGCCAAAAACTACCAGCTTTGTAGTGTGTTACAATGGTGTGTATTTTACGCTATACAACAAGAGAAAAAATTTTAATTAACCTTCGCTTGTGAATTATGCTACAGGAAAAATGTATTTTTTGGAGGTGATATAATAGGTTTCTTTTAGTCACCACAGCAGCAGAACAACGCTTAATTAACCCCTGGATGTAAATTGCGCAAAACAATTGAGCAACCAAAAACTATGAGCTTTGTAGCGTGTTACAATAGCGTGTTTTTTACGCTACACAACAAAAGGAAAACTTGTAATTAACCTTCGCTTGTGAATTATGCTACAGGAAAAATTTATTATTTGGCGGTGAAATAAACGTTGTCTTTTATTCACCACAGCAACAGAACAACGCTTAATTAACCCCTGGATGTAAATTGTGCAAAATAATTGAGCAGCCAAAAATGAAGTGATATTTGTATTGTAAAAATGCTGTTTCTTTAAATGAATACAACAGGAACAGGCTTAGATCTCTCTTGGATATTCAATGTGCTGTGAGCAGATAGCATTAAAATATATATGCAGCTGCAGTGGACGCACACTGGACTTCAGATCCAATACCCCACAAAATCAGAATTAGAACGTTAAGAGAAGCAGTCTCTGAGACAAGCTGTGACACCCCCCAAAAATCGCTGTATAAAAATCAGTTCTTCAGCAACAATCAGCCGCGGCAGCACCTTCCCTGATCAGTACAGTGAGAGCGGTATGAGCTGCCAGCGTTGCGCCCGGACTTATATAGTGCGGTGACGTCACAGAATCCCGCCGGTCTCTGATTGGCTTCATCTCTGCACATGTCATGCAGGCTATGCCCTTCTTCCTCCCAGAGTGCTTTGCCCCATGTAACGCCATGTGCTTGCAGCCATTTTATCAATCAAAAGCACACTTCGTTCACGCGAAGTACCCCAAAGTTCGACTTCGTTCCGAACCGAAGTTTTCCTGAAATTCTAAACGAATTCCACTTCGTTAGAATCAATTCGCCCATCTCTAGTGCCATTGTTTTTTTGTTTTTTGGCACTGGTACCAGGGAAGTATTATGAGATACTGTTCCGTGCCACTGGGTGCAGGGGCCTGCCCCATTCCTGCAGCGAGACTATCTAGACTCCTTGGGGGCTGGGAGGGGAGCGCTCAGATTTTCCTGCACTGAGAGAGGTAAGTTATATTCCTTCTCACCACCATCATGGCCTGTCCAACTTTTCTGGATCCTGGATACGCTATACAACATCCAGGTAAGCTTGTCGATGCACAATGCCCCACATCAGGCACCAAGTTTTGCCTGCTGTGGGGAATGTCACCCAGCTTTCCAGGGCACTGGATGAGGTCTCGTACATCGCTCATGAGAATCTGAATCACTGCTTAATTGGTCGCAGATGTTGATAGCTTTAGTGTCACATGAGTGATATATGTGATATTATAGTGCGAGTTGTAAAACCTTTAAAATATTTCAGAGAGGAGACTGGCGTATAATATTAGTAAAAGCAGATAAGTGGTTGTGGAGTATTATGTTATTAAAGAAAATAATGGAGCATAATAGTAATAGAAATAGTAATTATAGTAGTAAAAGTAGATAAGAGATTTCTAAGTATTATAGTAATAAAAGCAGATAAGAGATTGTGGTGTATGATCATAACATAGTATTATATTAACATAGTATTATAGTAATGAAAGCGGATGAGATATGTTGAGTATGATAGTAATAATACTAATAAATGCAGATAAGAGATTCTTCTGTATAATAAATAATAAGGCTACGTCTACCCAGCAATGTTACGATGCTGTTCAAAATCCAACGGCATTTTAACATTGCTATACCGCAGATATTTGACGCCAAAAACCATAGTCGGTTTTCGGATTTCCCGTCAGCCCAGTACATGTGCTGCACAGGTATCCGGTAGAACATAGAACATGATTTATCTTCTGCCGGACGGCCAGCGCCTTCCATATAAAACCTGTGCCGTGTAGACTACAGCACGGATTTTCTATGGAAGTCTACACAGTGCTGGGTACAGTCGGATATGAAAATCCAACTGGAGAAACCAGTGCTGTGTAGACATAATAACCGTAATTAAATCAGTTAAGAGATTTTGGAGTGTAATAGCAATAATACCAATCACAGAACAAGCAACCCTTCTAAAGATGTATAAAACATAATAAATTCAATAAATACATGTGTAAAATTCAATAGTTACCACAGGAGGAAAAACAACAACACAGTATAAGGGGTTGTTCACACGGAGTTTTCACTCCGTGTTACAAGAGCTTTTTAGGTTGGTCTCTGGGACCGACAGGACGGACCCAGAGACAGATCTAAACAATTAGCAGAGAGATTATCACTGCGGGCTATGAGGAAGACGCAGCGGCGTTCACATGAGAGATCGCCGCCATGTGTTCCCCCTCCTGTCTGTCGGCTCTGTCTTTGAAAGAATTGCATGTCAATTCTTTGATCGGGTCCGTAAAGCGGACCCGACAGGCAGGAGGGAACCATGCAGCGGTGATCCCTCATGTGAACACCGCTGCATCATCCTCACTGCTAATTGTTTAGATCCGTCTCTGGGTCTGTATTGTTGGTCCCAGCGACGGATCTAAAAAGCGCTTGTAACACGGCGTGAAAAGTTTCTTCTTCTAAAAGATCACCCACTGGTGATTCTGACTAGTTGGTCAGAGGAGACGAGTCTGAGTGCTATCTTGTACTAGTCAATTTGGTCTCTAACCCCCTTTCCCCCAACCCTCACCCCCACCAATTTATTATTTATTTATTTTTTTCTAAAGGCCATTGCAAGTTCAGTGTGCATGGTCAACCTTGTCAGGGCGGTTATCTCCCTGGATTATTCCCCTCTAGTGTTTTCTTCACTTTCTTCCTTTGATTACTACTGTACCTCCTGCAGTGTTTTTGGATGTGGTACATATGACTGAGGACGGTACTTTATGTTAAATACAGGTGGGGAGTTTAAACATTTCTTATTCTGAGATACTTCAACTATGTCAGTGTGTACCTATTGTGGTAACTACTGAATTTTGCACATGTATTTATTAAAAGTTATGTTTTCTATATCATTCGAATGGTTTCTTGTTCTGTGATTAGTATTTCTGACCCCTTCAATTTACATCTAGTTTTCTATGATTAGTAATTGTAATAGCGGATAACACATTTTGGAGTAGTGGGCCTTGAATGGTATAAATATACAATGGTATATGTGAGATGTGGAAGATAAGGTAAGAAGTTTACCGGTACAGATTGGTGGACCTAAAGATGACTGTGTGTTAAAACATGGAGATTGACCTTTAGGAGAAGCATAATCACATTGTTTGCTGGTTTGCATGTTTCACAAAGGGGAAATTCGAGGTCTGGAGCCATTATTTAATATTTTAAAGCGCCCTTAATTTCAGTGCACTGTACAACCAGTAAGTATTAAGTACTTGACATAAGACAGAACTGAGAATAGTCATCCCGAAAACAGTAACAAGCTTGTGCAAAGAATCGGGCTGACCTGTAGAATACAGAGAACACATCATTTATACCGAAGAGTGAACGTCCTAATAACAAAACCCGAACTAAAACGGCGCAAGTACTTTTTATTTTCACGTTTCACCCCACTTCTTATTATTTTTGCGGTTTCCCTGTATGTTCTATGGCAGTGATTTTCAACCAGTGTGCCGCGGCACACTAGTGTGCCGCCACACATGGTCGGGTGTGCCGCGGGGAAAGTTCCCCAAACTATGGTGCGCCCTGTGTTTTGTTCAGGGCCGTTCCTAGGAGCGGGCAGGGCGTGCGGTCGCCCGGGGCGCCGAGGCTCCGCTCACCCGCGGGGGGCGCCGAGGCCGCCCTGCCCGCCCGTGAGGAGCGCCCTGACTCTGCGCGACTGTTTTTATAACAGCCGCGCAGATGCCAGCAGCTGCAGGGAGGAGGGGGACGGATCGTTCCTGTCCTGACTCCTCCCTGTATCAGCGTCACAGGGGGCGCACAGCTCTCACCGCGCCCCCTGTGATGCTGGGTCTCCTCGGCTGGCAGCTCTGCCGCCGATGAGACCCCTGGGAGCTGCGTGCGTACTTGCACATTCTTCTGTCCGGTTTTCCGGTGGGAATATGTGCACATGAATGTGAAGGGGGAGGGTTTTTCATCGCGGAGAAAAGCCATCCCCCCGCGGCCGTGGGGACGCACCCTTATAAACAGACATTTGAATACCGGAACTGATATGCTAGTGACTTACAGCCTGACCAGGAATAGACCGGATGCATGAATGAATGCTGCTTTGGGCTCTGTGAGACATGTGGTGAGCAACCCATTTAAGGGAGCCCTCCAAGCCTGGACCGAAGTTCTGCTTATTCCAGAAAAAAGTTGCTCCGTGTGAACAATATTTATTTTTGAACTAGGGGATATAAAAAATTTAAAGCCGCTTGTGAACCCCCTTGCCCTCTCCTGAGCCCCGCAGAGCTTTGGTGGCGTCCTCCCTTAGGGTATGTTCACACAGGGTAATTTCGGTGTGCATTTCACGTCATATTTCACGTCATATATCCATAAAGAACTATGGATTACGCCTCCTCTCCCCGCTCGTACAATACGATTGTATTGTACGCGCGGGGAGATAAGTGACATGTCATTTATTCACGTTGAATACGCGCCCCGAGTAATGCATGTCTATGGGGTCGGTGGGTTGCAGTTCTGCCATTGTTTTTTGGGCTTCATGTTCGCCGTGTGGTATAAATGACATAATAACTTAACTGTGGTTCGGTACAATTACAATGACATAAATTTTATATAGTTTTTTATGTTTTATTACTTTTACACAACAGAAATATGTTTAGAAAAAATTGTGTTTTTATGTCGTCATAGTCTGAGAGCCGTAACTTTTTATTTTTCTGTGCATGGAGCTTTGTATGGGCTTGTTTTTCGCGGGACGAGTTGACATTTTCAATGGTATCATTTTTGGGGGGACAAGGCTTTTCTTTATTGGTTTTAAATCAGTTTTTTTACTTATGTTTAAAAAATATTTGCCGCTGAAGTTCCATTTTTTTTTGCTAAATCTGCTATATCGTGGCCAGTAACTTTCATGCTGGATAAATTCAGGCATTCTGTTCTGTATCGGGGTCTTTGTTGGAAGAGATGCAACTTTTTCTCATTTTCAGTTCTACTTTGCACCGCTTCTTTACTGCCAAATGGCATGCAGTGCCAGCTTTTATATTCCAATTTAACAAACTGACGCGCGTGACACTGTAAAGGGGTGTTCTCATATTTGAAGGTTATTGCATTTTGTTATGCCATTAGTGTCTGATAGGTAGGTCGCACTTGTCTGGTGTTCTTATCCGGTTCTACAGGGGTTACGAGTATAGCAGAGCGGTGTGTTCGACTTTGCTCAGAACACCTATTGAAAGAAAGGGAGAGGGCCTGTTGTCAAGATAGAAATATCTCCTTATTGTCCTGATTTCGGCAGGACAGTCCTGATTTGGAAACAAGGTCCAACCTTGTCCCAGGATCCTGGGCATGTGCCAAGTAATCCCCAGGACTGTGCTGTGCACGGACTATGCCATGACAGAGTAACAGAGCAGTGGTGCCAGGGAAGCGTCATAAGACTCCACTGACGTGAGGTGTGGGAATTCTGTCACTGCTGTCTTGTATCTTATAATAATGATTAGTGTTGAGCGATTGCGTTGGCTATCGAGATCGATCGATAGTCGGCCGCTATCGATAAGGTTTCTCGATAGTGAGCGTCGATTATGAGCGATGACCATTAAAGTCTATAGGAGAGCAACAACACCTTCATTATTACACCCAAACAAGGCTAGAGAAGCTGAAATTAACATCCACAACAGTCAAATGGATACGTGCTACATCTTAGGCAACACACTTGCCTAACACACCTGTGGTGAATATAGAATTGCTGTTTTAAGATTTACGTGGATGCTGCGTCAATGAACAAAGCTGGGTGCGCAAAAGTCAAAAAACACGTATCTGTTATGTTTTCGTATAATACACGGTATTTTTTGCACCTTTCAATTCACCTGTGGTGAATATAGAATTGCTGTTTTAAGATTTACGTAGATCCTGCGTCAATGAACAATGCTGGGTGCGCAAAAGTCAAAAACACGTAACTGTGATGTTTTCGTACGATACACGGTATTTTTGGCAACAAACAACCTGTGCTGACTACAAGATTGCTGGATTGTAATTTAACTGCAAGGTGGATATATCAACAGTCACAGGTATAATGGGTAAAATTGAAAATGAACACCTATCTGAAATGTATACTGATAATAAAAGTGGAGTTTTGCAGCTAACAAAGAGACCTGCAGTTACTAGAAATGATGTGTATCCAATATAAGTTCAGGCTGCCCAATATCCAGGAAATATTTCAATAGCAAACTGTTAATAATAAAGATATTCCACCATAAAAACCTTGCCGATTTCAACTTTGTCGATAAAAATCGCTCAACACTAGCATCCATCATTAGCGAGTGAAACAAAAATAAGTCATCGGAGAAGCATCCAAACAAAAGCCAAACTTCTTATGAAAACTCCTCCAAATATCCCTCATAAGTTTCATGGAGTGTAACAACAGAGCACTTGGCTGAACATATGTAGTGGATCACAGGAGGGAATTAGGATGAGTTGGAGCTACCCACAGTTTCTCAACTTCCATCCAGTGAGAAAAAGCAAATAAAGAGGACCATGCAGGAATATTTTGCAGTTGAGCCACCCAGTAACATTTATTGAGGTCAGGGGCTACCTATCCCCCATTCACTCTACTTGCCAGAAGTACGCTTTTTGAAATCCTGTGTCTCTTATGACCGCAGATAAAATGTATCAAAGTCGATTGTAGAGATCTAAGGGTTACAAGAGGCACAGGGATTGACAGCGTCTCAACAAAGTTCATTCGTTTAGGTAAAATTGTCATTTTTACTGCTGCTATTTGACTGAACGTTTGATTTCAGTGAAAAGCCTAGGAAAATTATGCCTATATAAGGAAAAATATGAAGGGGTTAAGTATAACCACAAGTATTTCAGAGAGTCCACTTTTATAAATAAAGCAAAAAGTAGGAGAGAGAGAGGATAACCCTGCCTGGTCCCGTTTTTTATGTGTATTGGGAGTGACATAGCATGAGGAAGTCAAATTGTAGTCGGAGGATGGGAATAAAGAACTTGAAGTGCTAACAAAAGGACCTGCAATACCAAAATTTTTTAAATGTTTCAAACTTAAAATCCCAATTAGGGCCATTGAATGCTTTTTTGGAATCTAGACTAAGCATCAAAGCTGACTTACCACCCCTGTTCACTATGTCTATCAAGTCAATGGCCCTTCTTGTATTATCCCCTTGTTGTCTGCAAGAGATAAAGCCCACCATGTCCTTGTGTGGGAGCCACAGAGAGAGTCTATTTACCAGAATTTTGGTGAAAATCTTGAGATTTGTATTCAAAAAGGGCTACGGTCCTATAGTTAGCACACTCCAATGGGTCTCTATCAGATTAAGGTATTAGTGTAATATAGGAGTGTAACATGGTATTTGAAATGGGAGATTCCAGTAGAAAGGAATTATAGACATCTGTCAGAAATGGAAGTAGTTGGGATTGAAACGTCTGATAATATGCAATAGATAAGTCAACACATCGGGTCCCAGGGATTTCCCATAGGGAAGGCCTTTGAGAGTTTCAGTAATCTCTTCCATAATTGGAAGAGTCTACTGCATCTTGGCTCAGAGTTGGTAATCTACAAGAGCATCCAAATTCATGTAAAAAGATTTCCCTATATGTAGAATAATTTGGAAGTGTATTCGGAAAATTATAATGTCTGGAAAAATGGAAGTGAAAAATAATTGAGATCTAGTAAGGATCATATATGGGAACACCCAAACTATCTTTAACGTAATGAGGTGCCCTCTGTTCTGTGTTATTTCGAAGCATTTTAGCCAACAAGGTATGAGCCTTTTTCAGAACAGTGCTGCCTTAAAAAAAAAAGCAATTTTTTCAGTCCTATACAATGCCAAACTCTTTAACTTGGATATCAAGGACAAAATGTGTTGTAACATTGATCTATTAGGGTTTGTTCACACAGCTTATTTTGGGGCACATATCGCCACACATTGTGGGCGTACTGCACTCTAATACGAGAGAAATGTGCCCCAATCATTACGGTAATCCACAGTTCTCATAGAGAACTATGGATTACCCCTCCTCTCCCCGGGCGTACAATATGATCGTATTGTATGCATGGGGAGATAATTGACATGTCATTTATTCGTGGCGCTTTACGCCGTGAGTAAAGCATGTCTATGGGGCCGGCGGGCCGCTTGCCCCCCCCCCCTCCGCATCGCAGGAGTACGCGCCGATCAGCGCGACTCACGAAGACCCATGTGAACATACCCTTAGGGTTTACAGCTAGCTTTTCTTCTAACCGCTTCAACAGCACAGTTTGTACGTTTAAATCCCTTTAAATCTGAGCCCCCAAGGCTATAACTTGCCCTTGGAAAACTGCTTTGTGTGCGTCACATAAAATTGCTGGGAATGACACAGCCATTATTAACCTCAAAGAATTAATTAATATGTTGTCTGAGTTTCTCCCTATATATAGGTCTTTTAAGCAATAACTGATTAAGTTGTCAACTACATCTTCTCATAGGTCTATAAGTGCTTTTAAGGACAAGATGTACTGGAGCGTGACATGACCATGTTATCGAGCCCAGTCAAGCTGTTTCCATTAATAAAAGAGCCACAACAATCAATTCTCGAATGAGATTGATGAGAGGCCCAAAAAAAGGAAAAAGTCTTCTCTGTGGGATGAACTATTCTCCATAAATCAAATAACAGAAAAAAATGAAATAGTTTACACAAACCACTGGACATAGCACATTGATTTTATGACGCTTCACGATTTTGCACATGTAATCTGTCATATTTTTCCAAAAAGGCAAGACTGAAATCTTCACCCAAAATAAGAGAAGGAGCAAAATTCGCTGATTTCAGCAAAAGCCTTTTCAGAAAAGACAGTGGACCTGTGTTAGGGACATATACATTACATAAAACAATTGGAGAACCATTCAGTGTGGCCTCCAAAATAAGGTGTTTCCCCCCTGGATCAGCAGTAGTATTTATAACCAGAATTGGACATGTTCTAGAAAGTAAAATAGCCACTCCAGCTTTTTTTCATTCTTGAGGGGCAATGTACGCAGCAGGATATATATGTCGGGCAAAAGCAAAATTACCCTCTTTGTTAAAATGTGTTTCCTTCAGAAACACTATGGGCGACATGTATGAATGGGGCTGCACCAGTTTTCTGGTGAACCTTGAATTTAAAAGAATGTATGAACAGGTGCACTCCAAACTTTGACACGATAAGTGCCTTTGTAATGCTCCAAAGACACTTTTTAAAGCATCCAAGATTTGGGGTGTTCTGAGGGCGTTTCGTACCAAATTCATAGATGCAGACACATTTATGATTCTTTGATGCCAAATCGAAGCGCAGAACAGTTGGAACAGCCAGACCAGGTTAAAGGTAATCTGCCTGAGCCAGACTTGTCGTACTGGCAGTATACTGCACCTGTATATATAACCTGCAGAAGAACAGGTTCATACATTCTGGCAGATTCTACACTGCCTTAAAGCTATTTAGAACTGGCCTGTCAGCACCAGGATTCATACATGTCGCCCTATGTCCACCATAGTAGATTTAAGATCTGTAAGAAGGAGCTTTCTTTTAACATTAAAGTTTAAGCCCTTAACATTAAAAGAATATAGCTTAACCATTGGAAAATCCTATTAAGATCTGGAATCAAAAGTCAGTGAACTGTAGCACAGAACATGTAATAAAATCCTTCAAGCCTGTCAAATGACTTCCAGCTGTTGGCATACACCCAAACATACACAATAGGAAGGGAGAACAAAAACAAGAGACATAGACACCACATAACAAAAATAATTTTGTAAACTAGGACTACTCTGGTCCTAGGGAGTAGTGTTGAGCGATTATTATCGACAAAGTTGAAATCGGCACGGTTTTTATGTTGATCGGATTTTTTCGATCACGCGATAATTTAGGCGAAAATCTGTGCATAATCTATTAACCCCTTCCCGACATAGGGCGTATGGATACGCCCTAGCGGGCAGTGACTTCCCGCAAATGGACGTATCCATACGCCCTAGCGATCTTGCGGGCGAGCCACGCGCGATCGCAACATGGGACCAGCGGTAATTTACCGCTGGCCGCATGCCGTATCACCCGCGGCCGGAGTGAGCTCCGGCCGCGGGTGATTAACGCTTTATTACCGCAGCCTGTCATGGCTGCGATGATAAAGCCGCAGGCAGGAGGAGTGAGCTCCTCCTGCCTGCTCCCGTCGGCTGCCGCACTGTAGTGCGGCACCGATCCCCTGTCTGATGATCCTGGGAAGTGAACGGCACTTCCCGGGGTCATCTGTGACGTCACCATGCCCGCAATGCATTGTGGGCATGGTGACAGGCGTTGTCATGGCGACCAGTACACAGTACGAGTACTGTGCACTGGCCTGCCTTCTAACAACAATCTGATGATTGCTGTTAGAAGAAAAAGTGAAAAAAAGTAAAAATAAATGTCAAAAGTGAAAAAAAAGTAAAACACAAACACAAAAAATAAAATAAGAACACATTACACGCTCTTTTCCCCTTTACAAACGGCAATCGCCCCAAAAAAGATCAAAAATAAATAAAGTACCCATATTTGGTATCGCCGCGTGCGATATAAATCCCACCCTATAAATCTGTCACGTTAATTAACCCGTACGGTGAACGCCGTAAAAAACAAAAACAAAAAAACAGTCACAGAATTGCGATTTTTGTACATCCTGCAGCACATAAAATGGAATAAAAAGCGATCAAAAACTCATATAAACGCCAAAGTTATACCAATTAAAACTTCAGTTCATCCCGCAAAAAAAGGCCTTACACGTCTCTGTATACGGAAAAATAAAAAAGTTATGGCTCTCAGAAGACAGCGATGCATAAATATTATTTAACACAATAAAAAACTTTTTTTTTTTTGAAGTGCTTCAAAATTTAAAAAACTATATAAATAGGGTATCGCCGTAATCGTATCGACCCAGAGAGTAAAGCTAACTGGTCATGGATACTGCACGGTGAGCGCTGTTAAAAATAAAAATAAAAAACACTACTAGGATTGCAGTATTTTCTTCACCCTGCCTTCCAAAAAACGGATTTAAAACTGATCAAAAAGTCTTGTCCCCCCAAAAATTATACCAATAAAAACTTCATCTCTTCCCGCAAAAAACAAGCCCCTACACAGCTCCGTACACAGAAAAATAAAAAAGTTATGGCTCTCAGACTATGGCGATGCAAAAACGTGTTTTCCTTTTTGAATAAAAGTGTTTTTATTGTGTAAAAGCAGTAAAACATAAAAAAAAATACAAATTGGGTATCGCTGTAATCGTATCGACCTGCTGAGTAATACTAGTATGTCAGTTATACTGCACGGTGACCGCTGTTAAAAAATAAAAATAAAAAACACTACCAGGAATGCTGTATTTTGTTCAAAATGCCTCACAAAAACCTTAATAAAAAGTGATCAAAGCGGCATATGCCCCCCATAATGGTACTAATAAAAACGTCAACTTATCCCACAAAAAACAAGCCCAGAATCAGCTCCGTATACAGAAAACTGAAAACGTTATGGCTGTCAGAACAGAACAACATAAAAACGCAATTTTTTTATAGACCTATTTCTATTGTGTAAAAGTAATAAAACATAAAAAAACTATATAAAATCTATACCATTGCAATTGTACCGACCCCCATAGTAAAGATATCCTGTCATTTATACTGCACGGCGAACTCTGTAAAATTGAAGCCCAAAAAACAATGGCGGAATTGCGTTTTCCCCTCATTTTCATAGCCCAATGCAAAAAAAAAAAAACTTTGTAACACCTGTGCACCCAAAATGCACAATACACCCCTAGATGAGATCTATGAGGCGTGCTGAATCCAAAATGGCGTGACTTCTGGAAGGTTTCACCTGTTCTGGTACTTTGGGGGCTTTGTAAATGTGACATGGCCCCACCAAAATCTGCGTTCCAAAAGCCAAATAGCGCTCCCTCCCTTATACGCCCTGCCATGCGCCCAAACAGCAGTTTACACCCACATGTAGGGTATTGCCGAACTTGGAAGAAATTGCGTAACAAGGTTTTGGGTGCTTTTTTACCAGGATTCCTTGTAAAAATTAAACATTTTCAGCTAAAATTGCAGATTATTGGAAAAAAAACATTTTTTTACATTTTCACAGCCTAACACTAAAAATTTTTGTGACACACCTGTGGGGTCGATATGTTCACTACACCCCTGGATATATTCCGTAAGGGGTGTAGTTTCCAATATGGGGTATTTTTAGGGGAGTTTATTAAGTTTTAGCACCTTAGGGTGTCCGCAAACCTGAAATGGCCCCTAAATAAAATGGTAATGAAAATGAGACCCCAGAGTCCAGTAGGTGCTCCTCCTATTCTGGGGCTTGTGGTTGAGCCAAATAATGCACTAGGGCCACATATGGGATATCTCTGAAAACGGCAGAATCTGGGGAATCAATATTAAGTTGTATTTCCCTGATCACATTTACTGTATTCTTGTGAACAATGTATAAAATTGAAAATCTGCAAAAAAGTGCAATTTTGAAATTTCACTTCCACTTTGCTTTATTTCCTGTGAAACACCTAATGGGTTAATAAACTTCCTAATGTGGTTTTGAATACTTTAAGGGGTGTAGTTTCTTAGATGAGTTCATTTATGTGGTTATCTAACATACAGGTCAATCAAAGTCATGTTAGAACTGGACTGGTCCCTAAAAAATGTATATTGCAAATTGTGTTGAAAATTTGAAAATTACTACTAAATTTCTAAGCCCCCTAATGTCATTAAAAAAGAAAAAGACATTTAAAAAAAATTATGCCAAACTACAGCAGACATAGGGTAGATGCTAGTTATAAACTATTTTGAGTGCAATAACTATCTGTCTTACATGCAGAAATTTTTGAAGTTTAAAATTGGTAAATTTTTCAAATTTTTCAAGATTTTTTGATATTTTTCACAAATAAGCATTTTTTGGACCAAAATTTCTTACTATCTTAAAGCACAATGTGTCACGAGAAAACAATCTCTGAATCACATGGATAGGTTAAAGTGTCAAAAGTTATTCTCACATAAAGTGACACATGACAGATTTCAAAAATGGGGCTCTGTCAGAGAGGCCAAAACTGGCTCCTGCGGTAAGGGGTTAATATCACGCCATTTTCAGCGCTTCCTGTAATTTTGGCGGCCAGCAAATCAGCTTACAGAATAGAGCAGGGTGAGCTGGGTATGCGACGTCATGACTGGGATGTGTATGGTTGCGAATGGCTGGAAAAATCACATGACCTGGTTTTACATAGAACAGCCCTTCCTGTTCTGCCTCAGTCTGTGTCTGTTTATCATAGGAGTAGGACGTGTGCTCGGTCTCTGTTAAAACAAAAACTGTACTATTAGTTCACAAAGACAGCTATGCTTTTAGCTATGAACATTAGAACTTAATTAGATTAGAGATTTGAAGATTTTAGTAACTTAGG
Source organism: Phyllomedusa bahiana (assembly GCA_025379985.1). NCBI lineage: Eukaryota > Metazoa > Chordata > Amphibia > Anura > Hylidae > Phyllomedusa > Phyllomedusa bahiana. The sequence goes on from JAODAL010000113.1 coordinate 27,816, forward strand.
CATAGAATTTTAAAGTAGCAACTAGCCCTGTACCGTCGCGGTGGGGTGGGGTGTGGGGGGCGGGGGCTGCGGGCAAACACAGACAGACAGGCTCTTTAAAGGAGAGTGGATATTGTGCAGCTCAGACTTTGTTTAGAACCTGCATTGGAAAGGGTTTTTATTAACAGTTTTCTGTTGAAATATTACTTGGATGTTATGCAGCCTGAACTTATATTAGAATACAGATCTTTTCTAGTAACTGCAGGTGTATTTGATAGGTGCAAAACTCAACTTTTATTATCCGTATACATTTCAGATAGGTGTTCATTTCACTTTGGCGCAGTCCAGCTTTGTTCATTGAGGCACCTTGCACTTAAATTTGAATACAGCAATTTTGTAGTCACCGCCGGTGTATTTGATAGGTGCAAAAATACCTTATATTATCCGTATACATTTCAGATAGGTGTTCATTTCACTTTGGCGCAGTCCAGCTTTATTCGTTGAGGTACCTTGCACTTAAATTTGAATACAGCAATTTCTTAGTCACCGCCGGTGTATTTGATAGGTGCAAAAAATACCTTATATTATCCGTATACATTTCAGATAGGTGTTCATTTCACTTTGGCGCAGTCCAGCTTTGTTCATTGAGGCACCTTGCACTTAAATTTGAATACAGCAATTTCTTAGTCACCGCAGGTGTATTTATAGGTGCAAAAAATACCTTATATTATCCGTATACATTTCAGATAGGTGTTCATTTCACTTTGGCACAGTCCAGCTTTGTTCATTGAGGCACCTTGCACTTAAATTTGAATACAGCAATTTTGTAGTCACCGCCGGTGTATTTGATAGGTGCAAAAAATACCTTATATTATCCGTATACATTTCAGATAGGTGTTCATTTCACTTTGGCGCAGTCCAGCTTTGTTCATTGAGGCACCTTGCACTTAAATTTGAATACAGCAATTTTGTAGTCACCGCAGGTGTATTGATAGGTGCAAAAAATTCCGTTTGTTATCCGAATAGTTTTTAAATAGCTGTATTGCACGTGGTGCGGCCCTAGTTTTTTCAAATAGCCACGTTGTACGACAATTCTGATAGAAAAATTTTCTAGCAACTGTTCTCGTTTGTCATTGCTGCAAAAAACACAATTTCTCATCCATCTAACTTCTGAATAGTTTTATTGGGCTCGTTGAATCTCAGTTTTGCGCAGATAGCGCACTTGTATGTTATTTTGTTGAAAACTATCATTTCCTAGTCCTACTGGGCAGTTGTAAATCCCTGGGACTGAAGGAAGAACACTGTTGATTTTGTCTTACGGTTCTTCCACCAGACCGCATTTCACAGGAATTTGCTAGAAACATTTCAGTTTCTAATCCTAGTTGGCTGTAGGAAATCAGAGGGATTTGAGAATAGCTGTGATTTGCCGTCTTTTAATAAGAGACGTTCCAAAACTCTTCCATACCCTCTCAAATTTTTATCTTTCTGAACATGGAGCGAAATGCAGGTGGTAAGCGAGCAAAGAGGGGGGTAGGACATGGAGGTAGAGGTACGAGAGAAGGTGCTCCTTCCAGTGCTAGCGACAACACGCAAGCCAGTGGATCGTCGGTTGCAGGACCGTCAGGCCTGTCATCGCTGGGTCAGGGCCCTGTGAATCTCAGTAACGAACAGCGTTGCCAATCTGTTCTTCAGTGGTTAATGCAACCTGCATCCAGCAGTCTTACCTCCTCGTCCTCCCAGTCACGGCCACAAATGTCGTCATCAGCATCATCAGCATCCGTCCAACATGAAGCGAAGGCAGCCCAAATGTCAACTCGTGTACCCACCACTGTGGATAATCCATTTTCTGAAGACCTCTTTGATGACAAAATGCGGTTGGGGTCAGAAGGCATGTTAAAAGATCAAGAGGATGATTTTGTCTGCTCTGACGCCCAGTTACTGATGCCATCAGAGGAGGAGAAGGAAGCCGGTCAATCGGCAAAAATCCCGGGTGGTCGGCAACGCCTTGCAGTGCCTCTTGCTTGTAGCCCACAGCTCCTGGATGCAGAATGTCAGGACGACCAAGTCACCTGTGTTGATGATGATGATGATGACGACATTGCGGATCCAACGTGGTCTTTTCAGCAGAATTTGCTTGCGAGCGCTTCATCACTGGACGAGGAGGAAGATGATGGGGTAGTGTCAGTACGGGTCCCGCCTCAAAAAGGGAGAGGGCGGTCGCAGAAGTCCACTGATATGATTCCGCCAGCCACGGTCAGCGGAAACCCCGCTCCTCGCTTATCGCCGTCAAAAAGGTCCAGGACCTCTCAAGCCTGGGCCTTCTTTGAGCAAGCCTCTGATTCACCCAGCGATGTCATATGCCGCCTTTGCCGTAAACGCATAAGTAGAGGCAAGAATCTTAGGTGTTTAACCACCACCAACATGTCTAGTCACATGCAGCGAATGCATGAGTTGAAATGGAGGCAACACTTGGCCAAAAAAGGCCAGACCGACGCCAGGCTTCCAACCACTGTCACACCCTCTGTCTCCGCCTCCTCCGCACCACCAAGCGTTCCTCAGGTGCCCATGTCTCAGAGTCATGATCAGGGATCAGCCTCCGCTTCAGCCTCCACCGTCACCCGAGTACCACCAGCACCACCAGAGACCCATCCTACCCCTTCTCCTCCCGCCAGTTTGATGACCTGCACGCCGTACAGCGGCCAGTCTAGCAGCCAGCCTTCTGTCTTCCAGGTTTGGGAGCAGAAGAAACACTTTAACCCAAACCATCCCAAAGCCAAAAGCCTGAATGTCGGCATTGCCAGGCTTTTGGCCTTGGTAATGTTGCCTTTCCGTCTGGTGGACACAGATGAGTTCCGCCACGTCATGGCCCTTGCCTGCCCCCAATACCAGATGCCGAGCAGGCATTTCTTTGCCAGAAAAGCCATCCCTGTCCTGGCCAGCCACGTGTCATCTAAAATTTCAAGCGCGTTGTCTGCATCTGTGTCCGGAAAAGTCCATCTGACCACCGACACATGGACTAGTAAGCACGGCCAAGGCCGCTATATCTCTGTGACAGCTCACTGGGTGAGCTGGGTGGATGTCTCTGGGGGTGACGGTGGCTCTCAGGCTCGGCGCACGCTCTTCAAAAGTGCAGGGATGGTGCAAGGTTCTTTCCCCCAAGGTCCTCTTGTGGCATCACGGGCCCAGAGAAACCAGGCCGTGTTGAAATTAATCTGTCTTGGAGACCGTCCACACACAGGTCAGGAGCTGTGGACGGCTCTCCGCAACGAGACCGAGCGCTAGCTGGGTGACAAGAACCTTGTGCCAGGCAAGGTAGTGTGCGATAACGGTCGAAATCTGCTGTACGCCCTTAAGATCGGTAGGCTTGAGCACATCTCTTGCCTGGCACATGTCATGAACCTTGTCGTCCAGAAATTTCTAAAGAGCTACCCGGGTCTGGACTGCCTGCTGAGGAAGGCTCGAGGTCTGAGTTCGCACTTCCACCGTTCGCACCCTGCTTCGTCCCGCCTGGCTGCGTTGCAGCGTCAGCTGGGCCTCCCTGTCAACCGTCTTATTGTTGACATGGCAACACGCTGGAATTCCACCCTCCACATGCTTCAGCGATTGTGGCAGCAGCGCAATGCCATTACGCAGTACGAAGTGACACATGGCCTGACAAGCAGCTGTGCGGACCTCGGGGTGTTGAGCCACCGAGAGTGGAGGCAGGTGAAAGAGCTCTGCACCATCCTTGCCAGTTTTGAAGAAGCCACCAAAATGATCAGTGCGGACAATGCCCTTGTCAGCATGAGCATTGTGGTGATCTTAGTTCTGGAATGATCGTTGGACACTCTGAAACATCAGCTCCCACCAGCGACGGAGGAGGAGACGGACACAGATGCGGACACGGAGCCTTTTCTCTCCGTCGATCCACGAGGGCCCGACAGTTTCACAATTTCATCGGTCTTCATTAGGCAGTGGTTCGGGTTCCAGGGCTAGTGCAAGGCGGGGCATCAGCTCTCAGGGTGCATCATCTGAGGCACGTCAAGGCTGTGTTGAAGCCGTGCCAGAGGAAGCGGAGGAGGAGGAGGTATTCCTAGACACCGACGTTACCGACGTCCCTGCCTTGGAAAGAGGTTGGCGCGAATTTGAGGCAGAGGAGGAAGATGAGGAAGATCAGTTTGCTAGTGCCCCTCGACCCAGAGGCTTGGGAAATCAAGGCTCCATCTCTCACATGAGTGCGTGGATGCTCCATTTCCTCCAACATGATCCTCACATTAAGGCCATCAAAATGAACAACAGTTACTGGGTGGCCACCCTCCTGGATCCCCGGTACAAAACAAAACTCAGCACTTTCCTTCCACCCACCCAAATAGAGAGTAAAATGCAGGAAATGGAGACCTTGCTTATTGATCAACTAAAGACATCTGTTGCGTCTGCTTCACGTTCTTCAAATGTCACGGTGGAACAACGTCAGCGACGTGACAGCAGTAGAGTGCCAAGTAGCCATAGCGGCAGCAGCAGGCAAGGTGGCAGAAGCCTAATGGGTGACCTCTGGCAATCTTTATTTACCACCTCACCAACGCATGCAATGCAGGGCAAACATACAACACACAGAGACCAGCTTAAGATCATGGTGCACGACTATCTGCGTCTCAACACCGATGTTTTTGTATGTGTTCCGGACCCAATTGACTTCTGGGTATCCAAAATGGATGAATGGCCCGAGCTCGCTCGCCACGCCATAGAGGTGTTGTCCTGCCCAGCAGCCAGCGTCATATCTGAGCGGACCTTCAGCACAGCTGGAGGAGTCATTACAGACAAACGCATCCGGCTTTCCACAGATAATGTGGATCGTTTGACATTCATCAAGATGAATCAGGCATGGATCTCTGATGATGTTGTGGCCCCAATTGCCGAGGTCACCGATTAGTTGCCGGTCTACTTCACATTCCTCTTCCAAAAGAAATGGTCCTCTTAAAAACTTTTTTTTAAAATGATCATTTCTTACTGCAATTTTTATTCTCATGTTCCCAAAAGATCATTTTGCTGGTTTTGCGGTGTGAAGACTGTAAAAGACACCAAGGTTTCATGACAAAACCGTATTCTGTTTACTCACTTTATCTTTAGAATTTTTTGCATTGTCAGTGGTTTTGAGGTCTTGTTGCTGTAAGATACAGCTATAATTATGGTCCTTTGGAACAGAAATGTGGCTTCTAAGTGGCATTTCTGCCTCACAATTTTTAACAGTGGCTGAGAAGTCATTTTTATATTTTTTTGGGGTCATGTTGCTTTGAATGCAGCAATACTAAGGTCCTATTCAAAAAAATGTTGTTTCTAACAGACATTTGTTCTTCACAATTGTCAAGAGTGACTCAAGGGTGATGGTGCTGTCAGAAACAGGAATAGGTAGGACACTGTTAATGGACACATATTCCAAAATGACTTGTTTTTGCAAGATCTTTAACATAGCTAGCAATCCCTGTAGTGAGACAACCCATTTAATACATTTAAAAAAAAGAGAAACAAAGATGTGGTGGGATTCCATCCTATTTTAAAAATGTGTTTTCTAGAATTAAATTACAAAAAAAAATGGCATGCACAAAATAGCTGATACAAATATTCCTCTGAAATGTACAAGGGAGGTAGAGGAAGACTTAAACAGATGTAGGTTACCCAGGACAGGTATAGTCAATGTCCAGTGAAACTAAAATGGTGGTTCAAAGTTTCCTTTATCCGGCACTTTTTAAATCTGGGGGTCATGCAGGTTTGGGGCTCATGCTGTGTCTCAGGACAGGGATAGTCTATGTACAGTGAAACTAAAATGGTGGTTGAAAGACTCCTTTTTCCGACACTTTTTAATCTGGGGTCATGCAGGTTTGGGGCTCATGCTGTGGCCCAGGACAGGTATAGTCAATGTCCAGTGAAACTAAAATGGTGGTTGAAAGACTCCTTCTTCCGGCACTTTTTAAATCTGGGGGTCATGCAGGTTTGGGGCTCATGCTGTGGCTCAGGACAGGGATAGTCTATGTCCAGTGAAACTAAAATGGTGGTTGAAAGACTCCTTTTTCCGGCACTTTTTAATCTGGGGTCATGCAGGTTTGGGGCTCATGCTGTGGCCCAGGACAGGTATAGTCAATGTCCAGTGAAACTAAAATGGTGGTTGAAAGACTCCTTCTTCCGGCACTTTTTAAATCTGGGGGTCATGCAGGTTTGGGGCTCATGCTGTGGCTCAGGACAGGGATAGTCTATGTCCAGTGAAACTAAAATGGTGGTTGAAAGACTCCTTTTTCCGGCACTTTTTAATCTGGGGTCATGCAGGTTTGGGGCTCATGCTGCGTTCCAGGACAGGGATAGTCAATGTCCAGTTCAAGTAAAATGATGGTTCAAATCATACTGCCTTCCGGCACTTTTTAATTTGTGGGTCATGCAGGTTTAAGGGTCATGCTGTGGTACAAGACAGGGATAGTGAATGGTCTGTGACTTTTTTTCTGTGGCTTTTATAACCTAAGTGTGTTGCCTAAGATGTAGCACGTATCCAGTTTGCTGTTGTGGATGTTTATTCCAGCTTCTCCAGCACTGTTTGGGTGTAAGAATGAAGGTGTTTTTCCTCTCCCATAGACTTTAATGGTGATCGGCGTTAATCTATTATCGACTATCGGAAATCGTCTTGATAATTGCCGATATCGACTATCGACCCAACGACGATAGTCAACGTAATCGCTCATCACTACTAGGGAGGTCAATTAAAGAAAGAAGAAAAAACAAACAAACAAACAACAACAAGGAATAGAATTCAGCATATAGCCCCATGTTTCAAATTGTTTACGTTAAGGGGTGGACAATCCAACATTATTGCCAAAAAAAAGCACCAAAAGTTATCAACTTATAAAGCCTGTGTAAAGCCTGATGTAAAGTCTGAATTCAACAAAGGCACGATTCGGTTTCAACGAAAACCATCTCCTGTTACATTACACCACAGAAGTGATAGAGAATGATAGAGAGTTATACAGGATAAATCCTGAAAGAGCTGGAGGAGAATACCTTGATAATCTTTCTTGCCTCAAGATCGAACTCTGGCCATAAATTTTTCTTTTAGCTCAAAGTCGTGGACGCAGCATATTATGTCCCTAGGATGAGAAACAGGTCCTTTTTGGTTTGAGGGCCCTGTGAGCTCGATCTAATTTTTTTTTATGGGACGGTGGTTCTTCCAATATGAAGTTAAAGATGAATTACAAGATCTGATGAACATTTACTTCCCCCTCTACTTCTGGCAGTCCCCTAACTTGGATATTATTATACTTGTCCCTATTATCCAAATCTTCCAGATGATGATTGGTATCTCGCAGCATCTTGACCTGTGCTGTCACTGTTGATTGCACTTTAGAAACATATTGCCGAGTATGGTCATGGGCATATTCTAGGGCATCCATCCTGTCAGCAATCTGTTTGAGGTCCGGTCAAACAGTAGTAATTTCCACTTTACATGCTTCCTTAACTTCAGCAATTAGCCAAAAAGAGCTTGAAAGTCTTCTTTGGTAGGAAGATGTTTAAGGTATACCATATATACTCGAGTATAAGCCGACATGAATATAAGCCGAGGCACCTACTTTTGCCACAAAAAGCTGGGAAAACTTATTGACTCGAGTATAAGCCTAGGATGGAAAAGCAGCTACTGGTACATTTCAAAAATAAAAATAGATACCAATAAAATTACATAGGCAGGTATAGGCAGTTTAATGTCCCTAATAGGCAGTTTAATTTCCCCCATAGGCAGGTATAGGCAGTTTAACCCCTTACCACCAGAGCCAGTTTTGGCCTCTCTGACAGAGCCCCATTTTTTAAATCTGTCATGTGTCACTTTATGTGAGAATAACTTTTTGACACTTTAACTCTCCATGTGATTCAGAGATTGTTTTCTCGTGACACATTGTGCTTTAAGATAGTAAGAAATTTTGGTCCAAAAAATGCTTGTTTATTTGTGAAACATATCAAAGTATCGTGAAAAATGTGAAAAATTTACCAATTTCAAACTTCAAAAAATGTCTGCATGTAAAACAAATAGTTATTCCACTCAAAATAGTTTATAACTAGCATCTACCATATGTCTGCTGTAGTTTGGCATAATTTTTTTAAATGTCTTTTTTTTTTTTTTTACGACATTAGGAGTCTTAGAAATTAAGTAGTAATTTTCAAGAAAATTTGCAATATACATTTTTTAGGGACCAGTCCAATTCTAACGTGACTTTGGTTGACCTGTATGTTATATACCCCCATAAATGACCTCATCTAAGATACTACACCCCTTAAATTATTCAAAACCGCATTTAGGAAGTTTATTAACCCATTAGGTGTTTCACAGGAATTAAAGCAACGTGAAAGTAAAATTTCAAAATTTCACTTTTTTTTGCAGATTTTCAATTTTTATACATTGTTCACAAGAATACGGTAAATGTGATCAGGGATATGCAACTTAATAATGATTCCCCAGATTCTGCCGTTTTCAGAGATATCCCGTATGTGGCCCTAGTGCATTATTTGGCTCAACCACAAGTCCCAGAATAGGAGGAGCATCTACTGGACTCTGGGGTCTCATTTTCATTACATTTTTATTTAGGGGCCATTTCAGGTTTGCGGACACCCTAAGTGCTAAAACTTAATAAACTCCCTAAAAATACCCCCTATTGGAAACTACACCCCTTAAGAAATATATCCAGGGGTGTAGTTAGCATATCGACCCCACAGGTGTGTCACAAATTTTTTTAGCGTTAGGCTGTGAAAATGGAACAAAAATGTTTCCAATAACCTGCAATTTTAGCTGAAAATGTTTCATTTTTACAAGGCATCCTGGTAAAAAAACACCCAAAATTTTGTTACACAATTTCTTCCAAGGTCGGCAATAGCCTACATGTGGGTGTAAACTGCTGTTTGGGTGCATGGCAGGGCGTATAAGGGAGGGAGTGTTATTTGGCTTTTGGAGCTCAGATTTTGGTGGGGCCATGTCGCATTTACAAAGTCCCCAAAGTACCAGAACAGGTGAAACCTTTCAGAAGTCACCCCATTTTGGATTCAGCACGCCTCATAGATCTCATCTAGGGGTGTATTGTGCATTTTGGGTGCACAGGTGTTCCAAAGTTTATTTTTTTTTGCATTGGGCTATGAAAATGAGGGGAAAACGCAAGTCCGCCATTGTTTTTTATGCTTCAATGTTACAGCGTTCGCCGTGCAGTATAAATGACAGGATATCTTTACTATGGGGTCGGTACAATTGCAATGATATCGATTTTATATAGTTTTTTATGTTTTATTACTTTTACACAATAGAAATAGGTCTATAAAAAAATTGCGTTTTTATGTTGTCCTGTTCTGATAGCCATAACGTTTTCAGTTTTCTGTATACAGAGCTGATTATGGGCTTGTTTTTGTGGGATGAGTTGACGTTTTTATTAGTACCATTATGGGGGGCATATGCCGCTTTGATCACTTTTTATTAAGGTTTTTGTGAGGCATTTTGAACAAAATACAGCATTCCTGGTAGTGTTTTTTATTTTTATTTTTTTTTTTAACCAATCGATTTTTATTAGTTTTATACATATAAAGTTGTATAACAAAGAAAAATGCAGTAAACATAAGAAAAATGATCACAAGGAACAGGGACCACAAACAGTCCAGTAACACAACGTGAGCCAAAGTCAAGGAGTCAATACATTTCCAGCGTTTCAGCATTGACAATAAGTAAAATGCCTATAAGAAAGCAAACATGAGTGCTTACATATTTAGAAGCATGAACATCACAAAGGCTTCCGTATACACTATATTCCTAGGATATAAGTCAATCAGTATCGAATTATTATCTGCAGTATTTAGATTCTATCCAAAGGCACCATCTGTCTTTTGTTCTTGCCACCAGATGTGGGGGCAGGGAAAGGGAAGTCTCGCATTTATATTGGAAATTAATCCTATCTACTATTTCCGTTATGTTTGGTGGCAGATTTGATTTCCAGTGTAGGGCTATGGAAAGTCTTGTTGCTATCAGGATGTGTTGTAAGACCGTTCTGATTACTGTTGGTAAATCCTCTATGGACACATCCATTACTGCTAGAGATGGGGTTAAAAGCAAACGGAAGGGAAGGACCTCACAGATCATCTCATTGACCTTTAACCACAGGTCCTGAATCACCGGACAGAACCACCACATATGTGATAAGGTACCTGGCCTTCCACACCCTCTCCAACAGAGTTTAGAGCATGATGAGAGGGAATACGCTAGTCGGGTTGGGTTGAGATACCATCTTAAGTAGATTTTCTTTCATGAGCTCGAGATGGTTAATGCACCTAGAGTGCTTCATTACTGAATTAGAAGCTTTTAGCCATGTATCCCAAGAGTAGGAGCAGCCCAGTTCTTCCTCCCATTTTAATATATAAAAAGGTTTAGATTCTTCCGTATTGGAGTATATGAGTTTATAGATAATGGAGAGCCCCCTTTCAAACCCCCTTCGCATTTCTAGAAATTTATGATAAGAGGACTGTAAAGGTGGCTGGTTAAACCCTTTCCAGGTCTGAAGGACATGTCTAATCTGCAAATACTGGTAAAAGTAGAAGTTAGGTAAGTCATAGAGCACCCATCAATTCAGCAAACAAATGCAAGGAGCCCTCTTGTGAATAAGTCACTTACCATTTTAACACCCCTGACTCTCCAGTTATTGATTGGGAGAGAAGGGATACTCAGTTGTATTACTGAGACAGGACAGTTATCTTTAGATATAGATATCCACCGGTTCGGTTTGACATATTTATTCCAAGCTTTAAAAACATGGGTAAGAGTTAGCAGTTGTGGTTGGGGAATCTCGATTCCTAAATTAGAGGCTAGGAGCATGTCCTTAACTGCGTAAGGGAAAACTGAACTATTTTCCAGTTGGGACCATCCCTGCCCTTCTGGGGAAGACCAGAACCATTGAACAGGGTCAAGCACTGAAGCCACATTATAAGAGAGCAGATGAGGGACCGACATCCCCCCCCCTCTTTCGTAGGAAGATATAGATATCTTTTCCTACATCTCGGTCTTTTCGAGTTCCAAATAAATTGTAGTAGTTGAGATTGGAGCTTATTAATTAAAGGGGCTGGGTATAAGAAGGGTAGGGATCTAGTGACATATAGAAATTTGGGAAGCAACATCATTTTGGTAAGATTGATTCTCGCCATCCATGATAAGGATAGGCCATTCAATTTATTAATTTCTGAAGCAAAAACAGAAGCTACTTCATTTAAGTTAACATTAATGGTTTTATCTAATGATTGGAAGATTTTTATTCCTAAATAATTTATATGGTCATGAGTCCACACAAATTTCAGCCCAGACAGTTTTTTTCCGAAGAGTCTCTGAAACATTTAAGGGGAGGATCACCGATTTAGACTGATTTAGTTTATAATATGAAACAGAAGAGTATGCCTTCAGGGTATCCAACAGTGCGGGTATAGAGGTTTCAGGCTCAGAACAAATAACAAGAGTATCATCCGCAAAGAGACTGACTTTGTGTTCTACACCAAAGATTGTTACACCCTGGATTAGTTTGGATCCCCTTATTAGTTCCGCTAATGGTTCTACACATAAAATATAGATTATCGGAGATAATGGGCACCCTTGTCTTGTACCGTTAGAAATTACAAAAGGATCTGAGAGAAAACCTGATGTATAAACACTGGCTGACGGATTAGAGTATAGGGCCATGATTGCTTGCAAGATAGGACCCTCAAATCCAAATTTAGAGAGCACTGCCTTAAGGTACGACCAGTTAAGCCTATCAAAAGCTTTCTCTGCGTCGAGAGAAAGCAACAGTGTTGGAATTTTATGGAAGATAACCATCTGAATAAGGTCCAATACTCTTCTAACTCCATCTCTTGTTTGTCGAGCCTGAACAAACCCTGATTGGTCTTTGTGGATGAGTATGGGTAAGATCTTGCTTATCCGTGTTGCTAATATCTTAGAATAAAATTTTATGTCCGTATTTAATAGCGATATTGGCCTGTAATTACTAACTATGTCCGTTGGTTTACCAGGTTTGGGAATCGTGGTTATTAACGCTGAGAGCATTTCAGCAGGAGCCGATCCTTTATCCTTAATGGATTGAAAAAGTGTGCAAAGAAACGGAGTGAGCACATTCTTGAAGATTTTATAGTACTCATTGGTAAAGCCATCAGGGCCTGGAGATTTATGTAATTTTAAATTATTTATGACTTCCTCAATTTCTTGGGGTTTAAATGGTTTATTTAAGCCAGCTAATTGATCCGCCGTGAGGGAAGGTAATTTGACTTTCCCTAAAAAGGCTTGGATATCTGAAGAGAGTACTTTTGGGGATTCCGAGTTATCCTTGAGATTATAAAGTTGTGCATAGAATTCTGCAAAGCTATTCACTATTTTCTGTGGATAAAAGATGTTTTCTTGAGGAGAGTTTGATATATGCGAGATTTTTGTGCGAGCCTGGAATTTTTTAACCCTTTTTGCTAGAATCTTCGAAGGTCTATCCCCTTGTAAATAAAAGTTCCATTTAAGTTTGTATAAGTAATGATCATAGTAATAGATTAAGGGTTCTTAACTGATTTCTGCATTCCGTTTATTTTTATTGTTAAGGTTTGGGTTTTTCTTAAATTCCTTATCTAATATATGAAGCTTGTCTATTATTTCAGTCATTGCCAAGTCCCTTTTTTTTTTTTCCCTGGCAGCTAATTTTATGCAAACTCCCCGTATGACCGCCTTATGGGCACACCAAAGGATTTCTGGGGAAGGGGCTGATGGAACATTTATATCGAAATAGTCTGTGAGGGCGGTACTAATGTCTTTTATTAAATCCGGTGATTTTAGTAATGAATGGTTAATGCGCCATTCATTATAACTGTAATCAAGATAAACGCAGGCGCAGTAGAGGAGAGAGGAACGGATGTATGTCCATATTTAGGCAGCTGTTAAGTACAGTTTATTGGTCCACGTTGTCTCTGGGGAAAAAGTCTCTGGGATTGCATTAGCCAAAACTTCAGTGATTTTCCAGTGTTTAAGTCTTTTCTTCAGAAAGAGAACTGATAAGCAGATGTTACATCCTGAGGAAGCCGATAACGGATGTCACGTCCTGGACTGTGCCCATCTTAGGTGCTTCTTCATATTTGCTGTATCATTCTTGACAAAATGGATTCTGCTCAGCTGAAATGCCTTATAAGGAGAAAAGCTTGGGATTTCATAATTTATACATATAACACAATATTGATTCAAACATCTCTACCTTCACACTGTCTGTCAGCGCCGAACTTTGCCGCTGTTGAGGAGCAATGACCGGAGCCGCTGCAGCCTCCTCTGCTTCTTTCCACCTCAGCCGGGACCCCGCTCCGAGGTAAGATGGCGGACGCAAGACAGTCAGAGCACACCAGAGGAGTCCCGACTCTGTGTTTTCCGCAATGCCGCTGATCCTTTGATGTCAGCTGTAGGCTCCTGAGTGACCAGAGAGCCTTTTTAGATTTGTTGTCCGTGTTTAGAGCAGTCTAGTGGTTTATTTGTGCCGATTTGGTGTGGATTCCCTGAGGAGCTTCACTAACGTGCGGCCATCTTCCTGCAGGGTCAAACCACGCCCCCCTTTTTATTTTTATTTTTTACAGCGGTCACCGTGCAGTATAACTGACATGCTAGTATTACTCAGCAGGTTGATACGATTACAGCGATACCCAATTTGTATATTTTTTTTTTTATGTTTTACTGCTTTTACACAATAAAAACACTTTTATTCAAAAAGGAAAACACGTTTTTGCATCGCCATAGTCTGAGAGCCATAACTTTTTTATTTTTATGTGTACTGAGCTGTGTAGGGGCTTGTTTTTTGTGGGATGAGTTGACGTTTTTATTGGTATCATTTTTGGGGGGACAAGACTTTTTGATCAGTTTTAAATCCGTTTTTGGGAAGGCAGGGTGAAGAAAATACTACAATCCTAGTATTGTTTTTTATTTTTAACAGCGCTTACCGTGCAGTATCCATGACCAGTTAGCTTTACTCTCTGGGTCGATACGATTACGGTGATACCCTATTTATATAGTTTTTTATTTAATTTTGAAGTACTTTAAAAAAAAAATGTTTTTATTGTGTTAAATAATATTTATGCATCGCTGTCTCCTGAGAGCCATAACCTTTTTATTTTTCCGTATACAGAGACGTGTAAGGACATTTTTTTGCGGGATGAACTGAAGTTTTAATTGGTACAACTTTGGCATTTATAGGAGTTTTTGATCGCTTTTTATTCCATTTTATGTGCTGCATGATGTACAAAAATCGCAGATCTGTTAATGGTTTTTTGTTTTTTACGGGTTAATTAACATGACAAATTTATAGGGTGTGTCGTTACGCACGCGTCAATACCAAATATGGGTACTTTATTCATTTTTGATCTTTTTTGGGGCGATTGGCGTTTGTAAAGGGGAAAAGGGCGGTGTACATGTTTTTAATTTTATTTTTTGTGTTTTACTTTTTTTTTTACTTTTTCACTTTTCCCCAGTGGGGATTTGTAACATCAAATCCCCAATGGGGAAAAGCAATCGTTAGATTGCTGTTTGAATAGGAGACCTGTGCACAGTGTTACTGCTGTGCACAGGTCACCATGGTAACTACTGACACCATGCCCACAATGCATTGTGGGCATGCTGACGTCACCAGACTACCCGGATGCTTTCAGAAAGCATCCGGGTAGTCCGGTAAGAGACTGGCGAGCAGCATCTGCGCCGCTTGCTGCGCCAATTGTAGGCAGAGGGAGCTCACTCCTCCTGCCTGCGCCTTCATTATCACAGCCATGACAGGCTGCGGTAATAAAGCATTAATCACCCGCGGCCGGAGCTCACTCCGGCCAGGGTGTGATGGGGCATGAAGTCAGCAGTAATTTACCGCTGGTTCCATGTCGCGATCGTGCGTGGCTTGCCCGTATGCATATGTCCATTTGCGGGAAGTCACTTCCCGCTAGGGCGTATGCATACGTCCAATGTCAGGAAGGGGTTATTGTCCCCCATAGGCAGTTTAATAACCCCATAGCCAGGTATATGCAGTTTAATGTCCCCCATAGGCAGTTTAATAACCCCATAGCCAGGTATATGCAGTTTAATGTCCCTGATAGACAGTTTAATAACCTCATAGGCAGGTATAGGCAGTTTAATGTCCCCCATAGGCAGGTATAGGAAGTTTAATGTCCCCCATAGACAGTTTAATAACCCCATAGGCAGGTATAGGCAGTTTAATGTCTCCCATAGGCAGTTTAATAACCCCATAGGCAGGTATAGACAGTTTAATGTCCCCATAGGCAGTTTAATAACCCCATAGCCAGGTATATGCAGTTTAATTTCCCCCATAGACAGTTTAATAACCCAATAGGCAGGAATAGGCAGTTTAAAGGGGTTGTCTCGCTACAATGATTGGGTTTTTATTAAAAGATCTTTAAAAAAACAAGCAGCTTTGCAATATATGTTCATTACAAATGTCCTACTGATTTTGAGTTATCCCTGTTAGTAGTAGTTCATCAGCTCCTGAAATCCCTATAGCAGCTGACCTGTTGATCTTTATCTCACTGGCTGCCACTCCTGGTGTCTCATCTGTTTCTGAATACAGGTCAGAGCCCAGAGCCCCTCCCACACAGTATGCTTCTGTAGGGAAGGGGGGGGGGGGGAGGGCTCTGGCTTCTGTGTCTGTGTAGCTGGATTAACCCTGTGTGTGCCTGCTCCCTCCTGCTCTCTACACAGATTGAGGAGAGCAGAGATGAGGCTGATCTGTAGTCAGTAGATGTGACAGCAGTGAACTGTATCACTATAATCATGATGTGTCTGAGCTCTGACTATACTAATAGAACAGATCAGGGGGGGGGGCATGTGAACGGTTCCTATCTCTCCCTGCACTGCTGTATTAGTGACACATCGTGATTATAGTAACTCACTTCACAGCTGCCCTGTGTCTGTTCTGACAGGGTTTGTTTGTTGTTGCTTGAGATGGAGATTTGTATGCTAAGCAGGGGGTATAGGAACACTTACATCCCCCATGCTCTGCTATTAGCATACACAGCTTCACAGACCTCTCCACACTCCTAGATCAGCCCTCTCCCTGTTGTCTCCTGACTCTGTGAAGCTGACAGTGCAGCTGATCTAGCAGTGAGCAGCCTGCAGCAGACCTAGGCAGGCACACACAGGGTTAACTCTGGCAGCAAACCCCCTCGCCCTCCTCCTGCTGTATAGAAGGAAAGCTGTCTGTGTGCTGAGGGGAGGGGGGAAGAGGGAGGAGAAGAGGCAGACAAGAAGCACGCCCCTGAATTAAAAAATCCTTTGCTGCCAGACACTTTGAAGTAGGCTGAAAGCTTGTAATGAGACAACTCCTTTAATTTCCCCCAAAGGCAGGTATAGGCAGGTATATGTCCCCCATAGGCAGGTACAGGCAGATATATGTCCCTCATAGGCAGGTATAGGCAAGTATATGTCCCCCATAGCAGTTATAGGCAGGTATAGGTAGGTATAGGCAGGTATATGTCCCCCATAGGCAGGTATAGGCAGGTATATGTCCTCCATAGGCAGGTATAGGAAGGTATATGTCCCCCATAGGCAGGTTGTCAGTGGGCAAACTTACAAAATCATCAAGGGAGCAAATAATTATTTCCTTGACTGTATAATTGTGTCCCAAAAACCTGAATCCAGTACTAATCCTCTATGTGACATAAAAATAAATTTTCCTTATTCACTTCAATATATGTTTTAGTTGTCCCTGAAGGGAGTGAAGTGATTATTTCCTCATCCTTTATTTAAGTTCTTCAGCAGAAGAAGGGTTAACTAAAGGAAGTATACAACTGCTGTTTGGGATCCTGATTCTAATGTGATAGTAAAAGCACTGATAAGAATGCACTGGTGGGTGTCGGATGACACATGGTCAATGGTGGTGTGCAAGCACCGGATATTATCAGTAACGAGCAGGCGCTGCCAGAGATGAGACGGCAGGGCGGAAGTGGTGAGTATGGCACTAGTGAGGATGGTTTGGAGGTGAGCAAGAATGCTACATGGGAGGCTGCATAGAAGTAGTAGTAGTGTAGGCGGGAGATGACAAGGGCATGGACAAGCATTTTTGCAGTATCAGAGTTAAGGAATTAATGGATTCAAGAGATCTTTTTCAGTTGGAGGCAGCAGGCAGAAGTAAGGGCTTAGATGTGTGGTTTGAAAGACAGAGAGGAGTCAAGGCTTGTTCCAAGGCAGCGGACTTGCAGAAGCGGTGAAAATGTAGAGCCATTAACAATGATAGAGAAATCAGGTGACGGGATAGAGTGAAATGGTGAAAAGATGATAAATTCAGTTGTTTCCACATTTAGCTTTAGGACACGGGAGGAAAAGAAGGAGGATATAGACGATAGTCTGGGATCCAGAAGAGCAGAGTGTTAATACCTAGGCTGGAGATGCAGAGTTGGGTGTCGTCAGCATAAAGGTGGTATTGAAAGCCATGTAATACTATGAGTTGACAAGGGCCAAGAGTGTAAATAGAGATAGGAGTGCATTCGTCCTATTTGTCAAAGGTACAAGATTTCTGTGCGGGACACAAAAGTATGATCTAACAAACTTTTGTGTCTTACACAAATAATGTATACCACCAGAAATAGACCAAACATAGTCCACACAGGACTATGTTTGTTTTATTGATGTCTATGGGCTGGCCACGGCGCATCACAGTATCCTTTAGGCACCTTTTTACACAGTTTCCTGCCAGATGGCTCCGCCATAGGTAATAATGAGGTCTGAACCCAGCCTACATGGTACATGTTAGTTTTTGGTTTTATTCAATTTCCTAGTGGAGAAGGTAACTAAAAAGCATAAATTCTGTTTTGCATTTTTTATCATTCATAGTGCAGTATGAATGATGTCTTAAAATAATTCCATGGGTCAATACACAAGAAAGTAGTCAAGCATCCAAAACCAGCCAAAAAAATCCTTAAAACTTGGTCTTTATTATAATCTTCATCTTGAAATAACATAACAGTGCACAAGTAGTATATGCAATCAAGCTAGTTAGTGGATAAATTGTGTGCCCACTCCCCAGAGGTGCTCTACACAGACATCCATTATATCTATATTTTGTCCATTCCCTTATATAAAAGTATAATATTTCTACCATATAATAGGAAAAGGTCCCCATCTAAAATGAGAGTGGAGATACTTTTCCTATCTTTATCACTGCTATTATTAATACTTTTATTAAGATTATTACTTATATTACTCCTGTTTAGTATAATAAGCTGGCTGTGAAGAGCAGATCCCCATTTAAAATGAGAAAGGTGATACTCTTCTTAACTTTATCACTGTTATTATTATTATTATTATTATTATTATTACTATTATCATCATAACTATTAAAATTATTACTTATATTACTTCTGTTTGGTATAACAAGAGAATAAAGTAAACTTTATGTATATAGATGTAGCAGGTCTCCATTTTAGTCTTTGCAAGCAAGTACACAGTAATGTTTCATAATCACAGTCAGCTGGACAGAATCAGAATTTTCTCCAAGTATCTTTTGGAATCTGGAACAATAATAATAATAATTTATCAACATTATAGCAATACAATTAAAAGCTTTATAAAAGACTGTTACATGCTTACTAAACTTTGTACTGGGATAAAAATCTTTCATTTTTCTCATTAAGGGGTATTCACACCATGCTGTTTCACATAGCCTGCTTTTCACTGCCAGCTTCAGACCCACACTTTATATTCAGGCTATGGGTGGTTCTATAGCAGTGATTGGCATATCAGGTATTGCTATCTGTTTGAGTGAGATGAATGCTGGCAGTTTGTAAACTGTAATTCACAAGGCTACAGAGCTATAAAGGGTTAAAAATTCTCAGTAATATAGACCATAAACGTCTATCTTACTGATTAGACACAGCAGGGAGTAACGTCATCATGGTGAGACAGCTGCTGATTGCGCAATGAGAACAGAGAGAGAGCCAATGGTGTCACTAGACCTCTTTATCCAGGGCTTGTGCCCTGGATAAAATGGCGGTTGCCTTAAACCAGAAGGCGCATAGAGTTGAAAACTATGGTGGAGCAGAGAGCCACCGGTTCTCTGCCCCGCCATCAACTCTGGGGTGCCACATGAGAGAGCCTTGTGTCCTTATTAGTTGCCAGGATTAGTGTCCGGGACACAAGCTCCTGGAAGATCAATGAGGTTGGCAGTGGAACTGGGAGAGCTAATTTTTTTTTTTTTATAAGTGGGCTTAAATAACATCCTAAGTGCCTACTGGGGGAGTTATATGCCAAACTATTTAGGGGACCTATATACTTACTAAAGGGGCCTATTTACCTACCTACCTACTGAGGGCACCTGTAAACCTATCTAGCTACTGGGGGCCCTATATACCTACCTGCTAGGAAGGCCTATATACCTATCTACTAGTAGGGCCTATATACCTACCTTATGGGGTTGCTTTAAACCTATCTATTGGTAGATCTATATACCTTCCTACATAGGAAAGCTGGGTAATGTCCCATCCCCCACAGCAGGTACCTTTTATATAACAGGAAAGTTGGGTGCCTTGACTTTCTTGGGTAACGGATAGCCTATTCAGCATCCAGGAAAGCTGGGTTATGCCCCATCCTCCACACCAGGTACCCACATTTCCTATCAAAAGTGTGTTGCTCTGGGAGCTTTATAGCACCAGGTCCAATTCCTTAGACTAGGTCACACCAACATTAGATCTATATCCTTAAAAAAATTATCAAAAATGAATGGTGTCAGCTAGTGAACATTTAAACATTCCAGTGTTAGCAATGGAGGTGTCTGATAGATACCTCTACATTACTATTCCTGAGGTTTGGTGTCAGCCAGCTGTGTTTCTTGTGACCGCAAGGGTGACATTAACCCTCTATCACTATTACTCCAGTACCCAATGCACCAGGGGTTCTAGTAAGAGCTAAATTACCATCAGAAGTGGACCATCTAATGTTATGATCCACTTCTAGGGCACCTGCAGGCTGGTGTTTTTAAGATGGTAAGAGACCAAAATCCATAGACCTTCCTATTCTGATGGCATCAGGCTGCAGCTGCTGGTTTTATCTTGGCTGGTTCTGAAAAATAGAGGGAGCCCCAAGTCATTTTGTTGGTCTCTTCCCATTCTAAGAGTATGAGCCCACAGCTGCCCCAGAAGCAGACCATTACATTAGAAGGTCTACTTCTGACCATAACCTGGCTTTTCTGGATATCCCTGCTGCATTGGGTACTAAGGTGATAGTAAGAGGGGGTTAGTGTGAGTCTCAGGGGTGACACTCAGCCCCATTGATAACAATGGGAGGTATCTGAAAGACACTGGAAAAAATATTTTAAACCCCCCCCCATATGAAAAAAACACTTTATCTAAATAAACACTCCCAAACAACTTCCCTCATTGTTGATTTTATTAAGAAAAGGAATCCAATGCTGGTCTGACATAGCCTAACCAATCCGATGTAGTTCAAAGGTAAAACCTGTAGAAAAATTGGAACACCGCAAAAAACATGACAGTAGATCATCCTATGGGGAACTTGTACAGAGGTGGGGTATGAATAGGAAGTTGCTAGAAAAGTAAGGATTCTAAAATGTTTCTGTGGAAAGTCATAATAGGAAGATGTCATCATAGTGGTGTAGAAAAAAAATAAAAATAAAAGGAAGAGAATGACTCTGATCAGAGAAGATGTCACCTGTGTGTCATTGGTTGTAACTCAACAGTAATCACTTTTAGAGCCTATGTACAACTGGCAGCCACTATGTGATGGTCACAAGTGGTCAAGGTCTGTCAGTGTTATTTGATCCTTATGTAGTAATATTATTGCGATTCATGGACTTAATGTAACAGATTTTTTTAGTAACATTATGACGATAATATGTATGTAATCGTTCATTCAGGATAGCAAATATCATAATTTAATTATTCTCTGAATTTTGTATCTTAATAGATTATATAGTATGTTTAATATTTCTAGTTTTCATATGGCACAATAGTGTAAATTCATACATCTTTCGTTATTAGTAAAGCTAACAGTTTGATTTCCCTATGTCAATCCTCCCAGATACCATCTATAGGAACATGGGAAAACCAAATGAGTAACCACTAAAATGAGATAGGCAAGCAAATTAATCTTGAAGGAATGAAATGCAATACAATACGGGTTTCTCAAACATATTTATACTGCACCTTTTTTTTGTCTGTATAAGAAATTGTTCTGCACTTCTCAAATCTTTCTCCATGAATGCCTCATACATACACAATGACTGGATAAATCCAATAATTTCAGGGACTGTCATCTGCATTGCGACCATTATATCTGGGATTCTGTAAGGAGAGAGAGAAAGATGCTTTCTATATAGTTTATCTGGCAAAGTGCACAAAATAGGATATTTCAATCAACATGTATTCACAAAGACAAGACAACATATTCTCATTACGAGATGCTTCCTTATTTTTCACCATTTTCTTAGCTCCCCCCCCCTCCAATTCTCGCAGTGTACACCTACCTCTGAGAAAATGCTGACAAATTGTGCTTTGATTGATATTAGTATCTTGATGCAGAATGAAGTACATGTAAAGTCATCTGTATGGTGTAGTTCATACATTCCATACATGCAAGTCAATGTTATCAAACAGGGAGGAGCTGAGTGACAGCCAGGCTACTGTACCCACTTAACGACTTAGATTTCATGGTTAGCAGTATGATAATGGTAGGGGGTGACTTCTCCTTTAATACCTGAAAGTGAACTTCCCATCAATTGCCATGACAGCCAGGGCCTAACAAAGGAAAGTGGGACTAACATGGCTGTATGCTTATTACCTTATAGGGTCCTGTCAGTTTTTTACTGAATTGTAGTAGTATAATGTTGTACCGTGTTAGCCATAGAAAGTAGTAGAAGAGTGAAGAAATCAGGAGATACCTTTTAGAGACTAACTGAGTGTATTTGATGGTGATCATATCTGAAGAAGAGAGCTAGTACTCTCAAAAGCTCACCATCAAATATACTCAGCCTCTAAAAGGTATCGCCAGATTTCTTCAATCTTCTTTTACTGAATTGTAGTAATGCTTTGATAGAATGAGTATACCAAAACATTGGGGTTAACTACTAAGATGGACAATGTAAACTTTGCAACAAAAAAGGGAAAAAGATACAGCAATCATGCAATTGCCTCTATGAGGCGGAAAACTTGTGCTTAGGTGATCTGTAGACCATCAAGCAGATACAAATCTTCTGTAATGAAAAGATGCTTACTTAGAGTTTGCTTGTGAAAACCACAGTTAGTTTTTTAGATAATTAAATTCAACTTTTTTTTAAAAGAAAAATATATATTTCTGGAAAGGACAGAGGAAGCAAGAAAAACCTCTAAGTCCTAGCATAAAAATTTTACTGGCATGGAATCATATTTAAATGGACCAAGGACTACTCAGGGTAGACAGAGTCTCACATGACCCATACATCATGATGGGTTAATCAACATAACATTTTAAAAAATGGTAAACACACATGAAGGATAAAATAGCCAGATTGGAGCACAAAACTTGTACATAGTAAAAATATTAACATACAGCATATTGCTTATATTCCCCCTAGATAGTAAATTCTATTGCAGCTCAAGTCATCTCAAAATACCTCTTACAACAGTTAACATAGAGATCACTGAAAAAAAAACAAGACATAAATAAACAACCTGTATTATCGTGCATAATAACTAGAGATGGGCGAATTTCTCAAAAATTCAGTTCGACGTCTACGGCGAATTTAACGACATAATCCGTTTCGTCCCGAATTACTTCGGGATGAATTGCGTTAAAAAACAGCTATTTCCTGGCTGCAGAGAGCCTGTAGGGTGCTGTAGAACATTGTGCCATGCTTAAATATGCAGAGGGAGCTTGGTTTGGTCTTCATACAATGCTGTGTTTTAGTATGACACACACATGAATGCCGCCGCTCTTATAATCCCTTCACTTAAATATCCCTGTGCACTTACAGGGGCAAAACTGACCAAAAAAATGAAGCAGAAATGCAGCCTGATAAAGTCATGGCAGCGCCAGCTGGAAAAAAACAAGCTGAGGGCTAAGATCCTACGATAGCGTCAACGAACACAGTAGTAGGTTACCGGAGCCGCCACGGATCGCAGCACAGTAAGCAATAGCCACCCCAGGGAGCGGAAACTAAGTAGGTCCCAGTTTTCACCAGCGCTCGCCACAAAGCGGGATGGACTTGCTGCGGCGGGAGTCTACCAGGTCGTTACCCCTGATGTGACTTGCTTGCGATGGCAGCCGAGGTGTAGCGAGGTACAACATCGTAAGGCAAACTCGGAGTCTGGGACAAGCGCAAGGTCAGGACAGCCGGCAAGGATTGTGGTCAAGGGACGGAGGCAAGAGGTACGGTACACGAATATGACAGACGAGGCTCAAGGAGGCGGCGGTTTTTCCCGTCTGTAATTTGGACAGACGATTCACATTCTTCATACTGAAGAAGCTCATCCAAAGCCAGTTTTACAGCATTTGCTTGTACTTCAGTATTCCAGTTTTGCATCACTAATGGCACTGAATGCAAAATAAGCACCTAAAACATTCCTTGTAGTTAGGGTCTCCTTCAATACCATACGCTGCATTTCAACAAATTGGTGTCACGCAGAAACTGGATTTAAACTACCACGTTTATTCTTCATAATAAACTACGTTGGAACTTTTTTAGGTATTAATGAAGAAGCTGATGGAGGTAGAATTGCCTTGGCCAAATATGGTTTTGGAACGTTAGCAAACTGACTACGGAGGATTTCCCTATAGTATTTGAGTTTGTCCTTCCTCTCAGCAGCTGGAAAAAAGGCTCCCATTTTGGATCGGTAGCGAGGGTCCAAGAGGGTGGAGAGCCAGAAGTTATCCCTCTGCCGGATGGTGACTATTCGGCTGTCACTAGCCAGGCAAATCAGCATGCGGCGGGCCATGTGCGCAAGTGATTCTGAGGGACTCCCTGCATCCATCTCCACAGTATACTGACACGGTGCGTGGGGGTGCTTGGGGCCCAGTGGCACAATGACAAAGTGTGGAGGTCACGGCAGCAGCCACAGCAGCAGCATGAGGTCAGAGAGTGGCACAATGTGGCGTTTAGAAACGCCTGAGACATAGGGTGTCCTACCAGGACTGACTACTCCAAGTTTGGAGAGCTACTATACCAAGTATTTACTAAATTACTTGAGAAACTTTTCTATATGTCTAATTATAATTGAATGTAAATATTCTAACTTTTGATACAATTAAAGAAGATATTTTTTATGAAATATTTTGCCAAATGTTTCAATTGGAGTATTTTGCTATATGAAGTGTTAAAAATCGAGACTTTGAGGAAAGTACCTACGTTTATACTCCTGCTAATGCGGTTTGAATTTTTAATAAGAGGACTTGCTAATTACATTGCACAGTTTCCTGGCCATTTTCAGAATCCTCTTAAGATCGGTGAAAGACTTCAGGAACCTTTTCACAACCAGATTGAACACGTGCACCATGCAGTGTGCATGGACTATCCCTCCTCGGTGCAGCGCAGACACCATGTTTCTCCCATTGTCCATCACCATGATTCCGATTTGCAGTTTGCGTGGATAAAGCCACACATCGATTTCTTGCTGTATGATGCAGAGCAGTTCTTCCCCTGTGTGACTTCGCTCGCCGAGGCAAGCCAGGGGTAGAACTGCGTGACACCGCTGTGCCCCACACATGTGGTATGATGGAGCAGCACTTGTGGATGCTGAGATGGTGGTGGAGGAAGAGGAGGCAGCAGACATTGGCGCAGGAGCAGCAGTTTGACAATGTGGAGGAGAAAACGCCTGTCCAAGTTGTTGGTGTGGCTGAGCAGGAAGCACATTCACCCAGTGGGCCATAAAGGACATGTACTGGCCCTGATCGTAGTTACAGCTCCACACGTCAGTGCTGCCTTGCAGCTTGGAACAAACCGAGAAGCTCAAGGACTGGCCCAGCTTCTGTTCTACATATTTGTGAAGGGCTGGTACGGCCTTTTTGGAAAATAAATTACGGCTTGGAACTCTCCACCTCGGCTCGGCACAGGCCATTAATTCTCTGAACGGTGCAGAGTCCACCATTTGGAAAGGGAGGGATTGCAGTACCAACAACTTGGACAGGAGTACGGTCAGCTTCTGCACCTTAGAATGGTTGGACGCATACTGTTGTCTCTTTGCAATCGCCTCGTTTAACGACTGCTGGCGCCATGAGTAGCGAGGAGCAGGAGCATCTGGACCAAGAGATGATGGCAAAGAGAAACAACTCCCTTCTGCAGAGGTGGTGGAGCCTTGACTGGCTGCAATGGCATGCGTGCCTCTGGGTGCTGCTGATGCTGTTGATATGGCGGCAGGATGGACCACCACATCTGAGCCACGTTTCTCCCAGGCCACTGGATGGTGACACTGCATGTGTTGAAGCAGGGCCGTGATGCCAGCGTTAGCTCCTTGGCCACGCTTCACTTTCTGCCCACAGATTCTACATATACCCATATTCGGCTCCTCCGGTGTCTTAGCAAAGAACTGCCACACCGCCGAGTAGCTGATTTTACCGCCAACGCTCTGCTCTGATAGACTACTACCGCCGCTGCCTCGCTGAATCCCTGTGCTGCTAATTTCTTGGACCTGCGAAGCGGGCTTTCTAACCTGTGGCTGTTTGGCTCCCGACCTTGCACTGCTGCTACCCTATGGCTACGGCCACACTACCCATTTGCTGGCTGCGCCGCTGCCTGGAGCGCAAGCTGACGCTCTCTTCTCCTGATGATGATGAAGCCTTCACTTCACCTGGCTCCCAAGTGCAGTCGGTTACAGCATCATCGATTATTGTTGGATCTTCACTGCTGTCCTCCTCAACGGTCTTGGTATGCAGAGGCTGACCCCTCCCAACATGACCTCCCATGCCACTCTCCACATCCATACTTTGCCGGCGACTGCAAGAAGCAGAGGATATTGGCCCCATTTCTTTGCTGCCAAGTAGCTGCTAACTGTCCTCCTCAAATTGTTCATCCTCGCTGTATAGTGGTGCTGAGCCAGGACCACATACTAATTCTCTGGCTGAGGGAACCGGACGGGACAGAGGCAGGTTGAGGACAGGTGAGAGCCGCTGAGCTGTTCCCGAGCCATGCCAACTAAGGGTTGTGTCTGACGTTCCCACCGACTCTTGGCTGGGGTTGTCAGATGTCATCTGGGAGGAAGTGGATGACCTAATCAAGAATCCTTGGGATGCTGGTCAACACACGGGCGCTAGATGACAGCGGCAGTTCTGGCCTCACCGAGTGACCCCTGCTGCGACGTCCCCTTACTGTGCTGCGACCAGTGCCTGCTCCAGGAATGTTTGTGCCACTGCCACTCACATGTGAAGAGCCTGCCACCTCTCTGTCCGACATACTGTTTGTTCAAAAATTTACAGACTCTGTTTAATGAAGATATCTGTATATAATAAATACACACCCTGTAATTGACTCCAAATGAACCCACTAAGAAGCTTGGGTAACCCTTGGATATAAATTGCGCTACATCAATCACCAGCAAAAAATTATCTGGTATGTGGCGTGTTAAAACGCCATGTATTTTACTGACTACGAAAGCAGAAACACGCTTAATTAACCTTCAGATATAAATTATGCTCCAGGAATCAACAGGAAAATTTTCGTCTTTGGCGTTGAAGAACACCGTTTATTTTACGGACTACAAAAGCAGAAACACGCTTAATTAACCTTTTGGATATAAATTATGCTACAGGAATCAACAGGAAAAGTTTTGTCTTTGGCGTTGAAAAACACAGTTTCTTTTACTGACTTCAATAGCACAAACATGCTTAATTAACCCTTGGATATAAATTGTGCAAAAGAAATGAGCAGCAAAAAATTAACTGGTATGTGGCTTGTAAAAATGCTGTTTCTTTTACTGAATACAAAAGCAAAAACAGACTTAGATAACCCTTGAATATTCAATGTGCTCCAGAACTGACCAGATGGCATTAAAATGTATATGCAGCAGAATTGGACCCACACTTGACTTCAATTCCAATACCCCACAAAATCAAAATTAGACCGGAAGAGGAGCAGTCTCTGATAAAAGCTGTGACACCCCCCAAAAAAAATTGCTGCTAAAAATGAATTTCTTTTGTGTGAGATCTCAGCTACTGCAGCAGTTACAGCACGGTACAGAGAGGAGTGTGAGCTGCCAGCGTCGCATCCAGACTTTTGCGGTGACGTCACAGAATCCCGTTGGTCTCTGATTGGCTTAATCTCTGCACATGTCATTGAGGATGTTCCTTTCTTCCTCCAAGAGTTGTTTGCCCCATGTAACGCCATGTGCTTGCGGCCATTTTATCAATTTAAAAACACGCTTCGTTCCCGCGAATTACCCCACTTCATTCAGAACCGAAGTTTTCCTGAAATTCTAAACGAAGTCCACTTCATTAGAATCAATTCGCCCATCTCTAATAATGACCCACCATAAAACATATTGGAAAGTCAACAGCTATCGATCCGTAAAATATGATGCCTCAGTCATATCTTATGGTCCCTGTAATCTGTTGTGACAACCAAGCTGGATAAGCTGACAATGTAAATTTGCGCAAAACCCAGTGCTGTACCAGGGTCACTGGTGACATAGGTCAGAAAGCAACCAACTCGGCTCTACAATTCTCCTAGTAAATCCTGCCATGAATTGTAACCATAGGTAGAGTTAAATTCAATTCCTTTATTTGACAAACAATGCTCCTGCACTGGGCTGCTATGTCTACACTGCATCGGACAAAAAACGGACCAAAAGCGGATGTTTTTTCTCTGATGCAGGACTGGGGTTTTTGTCACGCTTTGTACAAAAAACGCGGTTGCTTCTCGTTTTCCTGACATCACCCATACAATTGTATTGTATGGGAAGACGGCAAGAAAACAAGAAGCGCCAGTGTATTATACAACAGGTTGTATAATGCGCCGATGCCAGAAGACAAGCAGAGAAAAGACGAGCTGTGTAGACTGCAGCTCGTCTTTCCTATTGCCGTCTATGGGGCCGAAGGAACGATCGTATCTTCGGCGCTTTTAAAAAAGATCATTTTCCTAAGCAGTGTAGACAAAGCCTAACAGCAGCCCTCACTAACCACCATTTTCAACTGTGTGTACATCTGCTGGATGGCCAGACACAGCTGAGAAGTTTATAAGGGCATTGAAAAAGTATGGGTAAAATGTGAGAGCTGTAGATAAGATTCTGTATTTTGCTGAAACTTTAAAATTTGCCCTTACATGACCTATATCATGTGACTATGATGTCACAAAAGGTTCTGCAGGTCTAATTACACTGCACTGCATGAAAGAGGAGGAGGCTACAGCAGTGATCTATATGTGAGAGAGGACGAAGCTAGAACAGCAGTATAATATATGTAAGAGATAAGATGGGGTTTAAGTAGTGGTCTATATGTGATAGAGGGAGAAAAAACTAAAGAGACCAGACGATCTAAAATGACAAAGACATCATCACCCTATTACATGGAGGCCGATGATCAGTGAGTCCAGAGTTAGACTCTTGGGAAACAAATAGACAGTGGAGCTGTGTATCACGGTGACATCATCTACAGGAGAAGAAACAGGTACCACAAATAGCACTATTAATCCGTTGGGCCTAAGATTACTGTGTAAAGCACCATTTATGTGATATTGCTGCCTTTTATGTGATATTACTGCCCTACTGTTATCATCTAGTGCACAATTTGAGGGATTACCTATTAGGTCTTATCTTTTAGGAGGGACACTGACACTACTGTTTATACCTGAAGTAAAGCAGGTACAGTAATGGGACATGTCCTTCCATAAAGCATGTGATGCAGCGATAACCACCAAATATAAAGTGATAAAACTTGAATCCTTTATTCAGAGCATATTAAAAATACGAGCGTGCCCATTGGCAAGACAGTCTCAAAAAATATAAACTGGCTTACACGTTTTGGGTGTCAATGAAATCACCCTTAATCATAGCATACAAATGTGACAAACAAACCACTCTTAAATTTCATACACCATAAAATCATTGGTTAGTTACCTGTGTGTCATCCTCCACAAGCAAAGGAGCCCTCCTCCCAAATATAGTCTCGTGTAACGCTACAAACAGAAACCACATCCGGGCATGCGCATGAACATTGAAGAATCTGGAGCGGGTAATGGCAAGCGCTATTCCGCCCGGGTGTCAGGAAACATGATCCGGACATGCGCAGGAACGGAAATTTAATTCAATACCTCTAATGGCAAAAGGAGAGAAACTCGCCATATCGACAATATATCAGAGGCATAAAGAATACCACCTATGAATACCACCTATGATTAGCCTAACGAGGAGGCGCTCCTGGGTGCGGAAGATGACCAACAGGAATACAAGATTTCTCCATGAATCGAAAAAGCGGATATTAATTGGTAAATATGTGCATCCTATAAAATAAACTAATATAATGAGCACAAGGGGAGAGATAAGGTGAGAATTAACTGATTTTTCTTATTGATTGTACTTATTAATTGATGGGGTCTATCCCTCATTTTTCT
Source organism: Phyllomedusa bahiana (assembly GCA_025379985.1). Lineage (NCBI taxonomy): Eukaryota > Metazoa > Chordata > Amphibia > Anura > Hylidae > Phyllomedusa > Phyllomedusa bahiana. Next base: position 57,350 of record JAODAL010000113.1, read on the forward strand.
TATATCCCTTAATAATGAAACATTAATTCTCTCCTTAGATTGAGACCCCGTGGCACTGATGTATTTAGGGTAAAAATCCAAAATGCTTCCCTATTGTGCAAAATTCGCCTAATATCACCACCTCGCATTGGCTGGAATATGTTTTCTATTCCAATGATTTGCAATCCACTGGGATCGGAATTATGCACATCTCTGAAATGATTGGATAAATTGGATCTGTTTCTGATTGATGTATTGGATATATCATTTAGATGTTCCAAGAAGCGCACTTTGAGTTTTCTAGAGGTGCTCCCTATATATTGCAAATTACAAATAGTGCACTGCGCTAAATAAACTAAATGGTCAGAATTACAGTTGATAAAGCTTTTTATGTTAAAAACCTTAGTGTTTTGACTATCAGCAAATGTTTCAGTGTTGTAGACATATTTGCAGGTTTGGCAGGGATGTCGTCCGCACCTGTAAAACCCTTTTTGTGCTAGCCATGTACGTTGTGATTTGTGAGTCGAGACCACATTGGGGGAAGTAAGATTACCTAGTGTACATGCCTTTCTAGAGACCACCCAACAACCCTCGGACAAGACCCGTTCCAGTACAGGATCCTCCATAAGTATAGGCAAATACTTTGTAAAAAAAATTTTAATTTCAGAAAACTAGGGAGTATGATCCAACACTAAGACAGGCCTTTGTTTGCCGGTCAGACTACGCATTTGTTTATTCTGGTACACCAATTGACATCTATCTTTGGTATCTACAATATTTTTAGCACGTTTAAGCATCCAACTTGGGTAACACCGTTTGGACAAACGATTATAAATTTGCCTACACTCATTTTGATAGTCCTCATCATTGGTACAATTCCTTCTAGATCTAACCATTTCACCAACGGGTATGGACTTATGAACATGTCTGGGATGAAAGCTTCTGGAATGAAGTATCGTATTTCCGGCTGTACTCTTGCGATGAGTCCGGGTCACAATATGGCATCCCGGTCTCCCGATTAGAGTCAAATCGAGAAACTGGATGGCATCCGGACGTGAAGTGTAAGTGAACCGCAAATTAAAGATATTATTGTTAAGAAAAAATATGAACTCAGGTATGGCAGATACATCGCCCCTCCAAACAAACAGGAGGTCGTCGATGTATCTGCCATACCAAAAAATAAAGTCAACATAAGGGTTCTCGGGGGTAAAGATATATAAATGTTCCCACCATGCCATGACCAGATTGGCCAGGGATGGTGAGAACTTGGCCCCCATAGACACACCTCTGACTTGTAAATAAATGACCTGGTTGAATGAAAAAAAATTATGAGTCATCAAAAACTCGGCCACAGCAACAACAAAATACAGATACTCTGGTGTGTAATCGGTAAAATGTGAAAGATGGAACTTAAGAGCAGATAATGCCATCTGATGGGGTATACTAGAATATAGGGCTTCCACAAACACAGGGAAGAACCAAACCATAAAACAAAAAATGGGGGCCCCCCCTCAATACGCCCCCCCAATCCCCAAAAAGGGCTTCCCTCGTGTCCCTATATCCCGCCAGGGCCACCAAACTTATCACCAAAGGGTGGGAAGAGACTATCAACCAAAAGCACTGGGGGGTAACAAAAAAGAAAGAAGGGTTTTTTTTAGAGGTGGAATAGGAGGGGAGGAAGCGGAAAAAGGTCTGGCTTTATAAAAGAAACCCACAAATCACACTGGGCCTGAAAAAAAATAAATTGGGGAAAAAACCCACCCCAAAAAATACACAAGCAAATAACAAAACAAAAAACTTTCAAAAAAAACTACCCCCTTGAATCACTTAGCAGCTAGAAACATAAAAAAAATTTAAATTTTATTTACAAAATCTAAAAAAAATACAATAAAATATATCTAAACCCCAAAAAGGCCCCCCCCAAGAACAACTAAATTTCCCCTAACCTAACCCAAAAACATTTAGGGTTTTCGCCCCAATAAGGGCCCCCCTACCTGGAACCTATCCCTCAACCAAACAATCCTATCAAACCCTTTCCAGTTTTAAAACCCAAAACCCATTTAGAGGCATAGATAACTTTAAACCCAAAAACAGCTAATAAGAACAAATTTAATTTTAAAAAAGTACCTGGAAAGGGGGTTTAAAAAATTTTTATAACCAAACCCTTTTCCCCCCAAAACTAACCAAAAAACCCCAAAAAACTTTTCCCCCCTAAACCCTAAGAGGGTTCCCTCAGGGCTAATTTGTAATTTAAATTTCAAAACCCTTTCAATGAAAGCAAAGATAAACCCCGCAAAGGGGTTTTAAAATACCAATTTCCAAGCAATCCTTCGAAACCAAGGTGACCTTTATAATCGGACCCCACTTTAAACCCAGATTGGGGGAAAGGGTTTCCAGATAAATGGAGAAACGCTACCTTAAATAGATATCTCCCGATCATGGCATTGACAATCCCGAAAAGCCAAAGGGGGGCCCCCCCCCCTGTCCCCAAACCCCCGCACACGCCAAAACTCCGGGAATCCCCCGGCAACCCAAAACCCCGCCAAAAGCGCTTTAAATCATAAAGACGCCGCAAAAGGGAAACCCTAGCAGCGCGCCTGCCCCCCGCATCTCTCGATACGGCCCCCGTTTCGGCCCCTTTGTTACGGAATTTCCCGGGGCCAGCTGCGCAAAAAAAGGGGTAGCATTAATATCATCACCGCGGGGTCAAGTAAGAAAACTGCGCCTTGGTTTTCGCCTCTGGAAATTTGCATTAAAATACAAGCAAAAGAAAAAAAATGTAAATTTTAAAGGGGGTGCACAAAAAAACCCCAAAAATTTCAGGGGAAACCACTACTAAACACAAGACCAAAGGGCCCAAACCCCCAGTCCACTGGCCGCAGACATGCAAAACCCAAAAAGCATATCCTAATAATACATCAATATGGAGCCCCTTTAAAAAAAAAAAAACCCACAATACATCTTCATGGCAAATAGTTAAGCACTCCCCACAGTCGCACAGTCAACAAAAACATCAGAGCCAATCTCATAAAGGCGACAATAAGCTACATAGTATCCTACCGCTCAATGAGTTACACGCCAGGAAATTAATTACCATGATCCCTATAGGTATCTAGTTGTTGAATACACTTAAATACACATAATAAAAATATATCAAAAAAGAATCTTAGTGGGAAAAATACCGATACAAAAACCCTAATACCACAGATATTTAGATAAATGGAATAAATGACATATTCTCATTTAAGCCTCCTGGCTTTAATGTTTTCAACTGATAAATCCAAAAGGTCTCTCGTTGTAGAATTTTACTTTCAAAATCACCCCTTTTGGGGCCTGGATTAACCACCTCCAATACTGAGAAGGAAAGTACCGTAACATCACCACCATGGACCTCATTCATATGTCTAGCCACTGGTGTGTCCCGTCCATGTTCCACATCACCAATGTGCTCCAAAAATCTCCGTCTACATTCCCTCGAGGTCTTCCCCATATTCATCAACGGACATGAGCATGTGCATCCATAAATTACACCCCTCGATTTACAATTTGCGAAGGTATTCAATCTATACACCTGTCCTTTAGCATCCGCAAACCCTTTACTGACTTTCACGTATTTGCATGCTTTACAGGAACCACAACTATACATCCCGCAAATCGGTGTATCAAGCCATGTCCTAGATGGACGGGGCGGGACAAAGTGGCTATGCACCAATCTGTCCCTTAGATTTTTCCCCCTTCTGTATGTTATTATCGGTCGTTCATCTATAAGTTCTGCAGTGCTGGCGTCCTGTAAGAGAATTGGCCAAAACGTTTCCAAGATACTTTTTTTTTTTTTTTTCAACATTAATTTTTATTTGAATTTTAGTCAATACAACATGCAAAAGAAAAAGCAACAATAATACGAGTCAAAAAAGACTAAACAATTTTAACATATTCATGAGTCATTCAAACAAGTACACATCAGTTAGTGTTTCAACCTATATCCACAAGCAAGTGATTTAGCGGAAGTAAGGTCTTGCAATATACACAGATGTAAATATACTTCTGCTTACCTATATAACACTTTGTTAAAACTAAACAATAAGAGTACAGCATTCTAAAGGTTCGGGGGTCTCAGATGGTGCCTCCTTTAAAGGGAGACATGTCATAATAAACATGGCAAGCATATAATCCTGCTAAGAATATGTAAGACACTTGAAAGCACATGTTAGAAAGGAGAGTATAGAATCAGTGAACAATGCTTTAAAAAAAAAAAGGAGTCCATTCTTTCGATCCCTATTTAAAGAACTTGGACTCTGTCCAAATAAGCCATCTGTCTCTAATTTTAGGGACTAAATTGGCGGAAAAGATTAAAACATGTTTCCGAATTAAACTGTACATTCGTTCTGTTGATTACCTCAGCAATTGCTAATGGTGTAGGTTGCTTCTAATGGAAGGGAAGTACTGACCTAGCCGCCATCAACACATGAAAAATGACTGTCCGAAAGCAAGGAGGAAAGGCATTTAAGGAGAAATCTAGGATTGCTAATTCCGGCGTTTAGTGAAAAAGGAAGGCCTAAAAATCCTGATAGGAAATTTTCTCCACTTCCATCCAAAAATCTCTATTCGTTGGACTGGACCACCACTTATGAATTAGTTATCTCAGTGCACCACAATTCCTCCAAAAATGTTGGGTATATCCAGGATCATATGCGCTAAGCGGTTAGGGGGGAGAAAACCATCTAAGGTGCAATTTCCTAGACAATTCTGTGATTAATGCATCTAATAATTTATGCGGAGAGCAAGAGGCCTCAATCCACTCATCCAGCAAGAAAGATGTACCTAAATCTCTTTCCCACCTCAATGCATAGTCGGGCTTGCTTAGTAACAGTTCGGAGCAAAGTGTAGTGTAGGCTAATGAAAGGCCTTTATCATACCCTTTCTTATGAGATAGGAAGTTTTGAAATGAGGAGTTGGCTGTTGGTTTAGGAACCCAGTTCCAACTGTGAATAATGTGTCTGAGTTGCAGGTAAGTAAAGAATTGAGTTTGTGGGACACCAAATTCTTGTTTTAAGTCTTCGAAGGATTTAAGAGTATCGCTCGAGTACATATCGCCTATTTTAACTATACCACTAGATAACCATTAGGAAAACAGATAGGGATGGAAAGACATAGTGCAATACAGAAAGAGAGCAGTCGTTTCTATGTATCCAAACCTTGTGAAGGGGCACTATATATTTAGACCAGGCTAAGGCAACGTGTTGGAGGGTGGGAAAGTCCCAACTCGAAATTCTGTGACCAAATAGCGCTGCAATAAGCCCATCCCCTCACTGAAAATGGAAAGTTGATTGGAATTCCATCTTGATTGACCCCAATGGTGTGCCATTGATTAACACTCCACAAGTAAAATATTAGGCTCGAGCACAGCCGCTACTTTATAATTAATGAAGATACTTGAGGACAATAGGCCTTCCAGTTTTACCATAGTCTATACACACTAGGTCCCTATTAAAACGAGGCTTCTTTAGCGGCCCCATACATGAATTTTAGAGAGTAAGGATTGGCAGGGGAGTTTTTCACTAGTAGGGGATGGAAAAGGAAAGTATGATTTGCAATTGTAAAGGAATCTAGGGCCAAAAGAAGCATTCTTTAGACATTTATTCTTGCCATCCATGAGAGGGAAGTTGCTGTCACATCTTGTTATTTCGACAGCAAGCAACCTCACACACATCCTCCAAATTTGTTCTCTATAGTGTCTTTGTAATGTAGAAAGAGTTTAAATACCTACAAATAAGGTAAACAAAACGAATCAGTCCATAAGAATTGGAATTGCTTTAAAATTGTAAATTAGAGAAGATTCAAGGGCAATTGATCAACTAAAAGTGTGGCACTTTGGACTTATTTAGTTATATAGTAAAGAGAGGCGGAGAATACCATTCTCAGTAAGTTCACAGACACAAGCAGGATCAAGCCACCTAGTGGGTTTTGGCACTAAAAAATAATTGAGATAGGATATCGATGCGTATAAACTAACCTAATGTTTTCAGTTTTGTGGTAATGAGATGCCAAAAATAAAGGAGAAGTTCTGATAAGTTCAGCCGAATTGTTTCCAATCACCACAAGTTGAAAATGAAAGGGGACAGTGGACAACCCTGCCCGTGTGCCGTTTGCGTGATCCTGAAAGCTGCGAGAGAAGCAACCACCGATGTGCATACACTACTTGCAGAAGTGTTGGTTAGGTGAGTGCTAGGATAGCCCAAAATTGTGAACCTGTCAAAGCCAAACTTCACTAATACAACAGTCTTCAAGAGTATACCCAATTGATTCTATCAAAGCTTTTTCTTTCCCGTCCAGTGCTATAAAACTGCAGATATATGGTGGGTTTGTATTAATTATTATGTAACAAATTCAAGAAGTCTACGGACCATCCTAGCCATGTCCGCTCCGCCATAAACAAAAGCCTACCTGATCTCTATTGATCAAGGAGGGGTCAGTATGGCGCTTCAGCCTGTTCGCATTAATTTTTTGAATATAATTTACTGTCACAGTTGAGAAGAGCAAATTGGGCTAGTAGTTCAGAGTCACTCACTGTCTGCATGCTTTGCTCCTGGTTTCGGAATAGTGGTTTAGGTAGCTGAAAGCATTTCTTTAAACACAAGTTTTTAAGGATGTCAAGGCATTATCAATCACTACAGATTTGTACAAGGCAGGTATGGCGAGTAGACAAACATAAAAAGAGGATAATTCACAGACAATGTTCCAGAACTTAACTTGAGTAACGGTACGTTAACACAGAGCTAGCATATCAGTGTCTTTGCCTTACATACAAACGCAGTTATAATAGCAACACTAATTAAAGAAATTAAAGAAATACAAACACAATAAAAAAACAACAAACAGGGAAAAACAACAGTGTGCTCTGTGCATGGCTCATCAACGGACGAGTGGGGGTAATGTTCGGAAATGTACACAGGAGGAAGATAAACTTCTTGAGTTTAATTAAACAACTGATGATTAGTGCTTGGAGAGCATTTCCACAGCGTTCCCACACTTACTTTTTGTGGCACTACTCGAAAGGTGGGACTCCAACTATCGTAGTAGTTCACAAGAACAAATTAAAATTTAAAACTGCCGGATAACTTCCTGACAGCAGAAGGAGGTACTGGACTTTCCATATGAAGCAAATCGCAACGATCTTCAATCCGTCAAGGCTGGACAATGAGAGTATGAGAATAGCGAATAGTCCTAACTGAAAGCTTTCTTTAGGGCATACCGCCTATTGTACAATGGCATTGAAAGTATTCATCAAGATGGGGATCTAAATGGCAAGAAGAGTTTGTAATGATTTTCGATTAGTGAATCCATCCGGCGCCGGGTGATTTTATTAGCAGTTTAGAAGTTTTAATAGTGTGTACCAAATTCTGAGATAGATATCGGAAGCGTTAAGGATTGTTTTTGCGTTACGTTCTCAGATAGGGACTCGTGGAAGGTTGGTTCTCAAGCTAAAAAAATTGCTATATCCTCTTGTTATCTAACCAGAAACTCTCGGCGGGGGGGGGCGCACGTTATGCCTTTCGCAATGTATATATAAGGATTGGACATAGCACTCTGCAAAGCGTTCTGCTATTTGCTGGGGTCATAATTTCTTCTTACCGGAGGATGTTAAAGAAGAAATTTCATGGAATTTGGCCCCCTGGATCTTTTGACCCTATCTACAGCAGCAATTTTCCCGGAACGGTCCCCACCTAGATTGAACGTTTCCAATTTGGACACCTGACAAACCCATACTTTCGTATGTCTCTTAGATTAAATTCCCTAAGTTGTGTTTTTGAGAGTCGATAATTCAGTATGCAGGTAAGTCTGTGGCGTATACAGCTTAAATTGGTCCACAACCACTTTAATCTACCCAAGAAGGTCATCTACATTCCTTTCTCCGCATTATTTTTCGTTTTTCCACATTGACATGCTAGGCAATAAAAAATTCCTCTAATATAGCGACTTTGTGAGCGCACCCACACAGGATTTTAGGGGAGGTGGCAGAAGGAGTATTAATAGAGAAGTAAACTCTGTTACAGATTGCTTTTGATTATTATCATTTACCTCTTTGAGGATCTCTATTAATAGAAAAAGTTGATTAAGCGCCATGGGAACTCTAAAGGGGGAGAGAAAAGCGATCTTTAATGGTAAAGAAAAACTGGAGCATATCTACCAGCTGCGGAAGCCTTATGTCTGATGATATTAGTATTGAATAAAGCGCCATTCTGTTTGTGAGAAAAAATCTAGCCTAGAATAGTTATGCCTTGTGGCGGACCAGACATAAAAAAGGAGAATTCACATCATCGACTGGGTGAGTATTTAAGTCAACCAGTGATCATGATAAATTCCTCCACTAAAAGGAAGTTCTGCAAGTCAGAGGGTGTTTTTGATACTACACCTTCTCAGATCTATCTAGCTGATTACTTATGACCATATTAAAATCGGCACATATAATTCGATTTTTTTGCGTAATTCGCTTAGCCTTAAGAATTACCTTGCTAATAAAGGGAGGTTGATGTGAATTTGGTGCATATAATGCTAAGATAGTATAGGGGAGTGAATTTAGTAGGCATTTTAAAATGATGAAATCGACCTTAGAGCCCTATATGTGACTCAAGGGGAGAGAAGGCTATAGTGTCTTTGACAAAGATTGCTACACCTGCCTTTTTTTGGTCGAAGGTCGTGTGGAAAGAAGTTGGAAACTTCCTATGTTTCAAACGGCCTGAATCTATCTCTTTAAGATGCGTCTCCTGTATACATTCTATAACGGCCTTGGATTTTTAGGACCCCCTCCAAAAAAAAAAGAACGTTTAAAACGGTGAATTTTAAACCGTTTACGTGAGTGACATAAATTTGATCCCCATGAGGGAAAGAGTAGTAGTTTAGGTATGTAAGGTGGCATATAGGCATTGTAGAAAGCATCTGAGATTGAGGTACTATCAAAGGGTACTTGTTACCTGACTCAAAGAAGAACAGAAATGAAAAACCAACATTGGTAATGGAAATGCAAGTCACATTACAAGCAACACAAAAAAAAGAGCATTGTTGAAACAAAGCCAGAAGAACAGATAAGACATTTTCTAGCAATTTCCCAAAAGGGAAAGAAAGAGAGGCAAGTCCTGTCTCGAAACCCGCAGGGAAAAAAAGGAAAGCAACCCATCTCGGGGCACAGGAACTCCTGACGAAGCAGAGTAACAGAAGGATATGGAGAATATCAGTTGAGCAGTCTTGATCCTGACTTGGAAGCCTATCTGACCAGAGCGGGTGGGGTCATTTCGGGTCGAGACTGAGTCTGGAGACAGGGATAGTGTCTGAGAAGAGAGAAGGTTCCAACTCTTTAGTAGAAGGCGGGTTTCCTGGGGATTGAAGCAAATATGATGAGAGCCCTCTTTGGTGATGATGAGCCCTTTTCGGAAAGCCCCATCTGTAGGAGATTTCCCTTTTTCCCTTAGGATCCTTGTATAGGTCTGGAATTCTTTCGCTTTAACATAGTCATATGCTGAGAGACAGGAAAATCAAAAAGGAGTGAAAACGGTCCAGGAGCTCAGGGGCTTTTCGAAAGCTCTGAGAAGTCCTCCCATGGACGTTGTAAAAATGAATCCTTTCAATGGTGTTTACGTCTTGAGGTGGATCCGCTTAGACCACCGCAGGCGATGTGCCGTAAGCCCACACCAGGGATATGGAGTACTAGAGTGGGGTCCCCCGTATTCACCAAGTCCACAGCCGCAAAGCGGATGGGACTTGGCTTGACGGCGGGATTCCAACCATTTCACTAACCACTTCGGCTGGCTTGCCTCGTTGGCGGACCTCAAGGGTATTGCTAGTGTAAACAAGAGTCAGGCACCTAGTCGGGGACAGGCAAGTAGTATCATTTGCAGGGCGGCCTTGAATTCGTTGATGTTGCGATCAGACAGGCAGAAGGTCCAGGGCAAGCGGCAAGGATCGTGATGAGTTAAACGTTAAGCAAATAGGTCTGGTACACGTAGGCAAGACAAGGCTTTCCCTCGGAACGCTTTTCCAATAGCATGTGCAACAAAAGATCCAGCAAAGGCCCACTGGAAAGAGGCTGGCTAAAATAAGGAGCATGTGCCCGCAAGGCCCAATTAACCGCGCGCACTGTCTCCTTATTAAATCCAACGACTGCCGGACGCGCTCGCTCCCTAAGGGGCGTCGCCGAGCGCACCAAATATTGTCAAGGCCGAGAGACCCCCGAGAACCGGACGGGCATCGGAGCGAGGCCGGGTAAGTCACTGGGGGACCCGGGCAGCGCGGTATGAGCGGTACCCCGACCCGAGGTGCGGGACGTGGCTCCCTCCGGAGTCAGTGGCACGGAAGCGCGCTGCGACCCGTGACAGGGTTCTCAGGTGCATCCGTAACAGTACCATCCCCCCCCCTTGTGGTCCCCCTTCCTTATTAGAGTGGAGAAATATCTGTAAGCTAATAGCTGGCGGTCCAGGATGTTCTCCCTCCTGCTCCCACGATCTTCCTCGTGTCTGTCAAGCTGCCCAGAACCCCTTCTCCAGTCAACTTGAAAATAACGTTTCCCTCTAGATCACCTCATTACCCAGGGATTTCATTAACCACAAAAGACATTAGCTGCATCCAGCCACAGACGGAGATGTACTGCCTCGCTGAGAGAACACTATTAAGACCAGAGGTTTTACGTAGCAGAGACATAAGGAGTTCTCGGGATAACGCAATGGTAGGAGGTAGCCGGGGAGTTTTATTAGGCCACCGTTAGGTTTAATGCGAGCCTTAAGACCAAATCGAATGTCCTACAAGTGGGGTTCCCAGTTTGGTGAAGGAGGCGAGGATTTTGAGGCGGACGAAAATCGGTCGGCGCTGACAGCCACAGAGACACCAATATCACCCGGAGGAGAGAAATGACAGAGGAGGGCTTCTTCTTTATTTGCCTGCGCCTTCAAGCGGTCAGACGCACGGAGCAGGATGGCGGGTCAGTGACCAAACGGTCCATATTCCTGCTGGACCATAGAGTCATCAGCTGTGGACCTCGGATTAGATGCTAGTGGGAGAAGGTGCGAGGGATTTCAGCCTACACAACTAGAAGGAGAGGCACCCGCGGACTCTGACTCTAGGGAATATACAAGACGAAAATTCCCCCAACGGAATTAATTGGTGCCCAGTCATTTTGCCGTTCAGACACGAAGTGGCGCAGGTAACTCCCAGAACGTTTATTCCACTCTCTCCCACCAGGCCATTCGTCATGAGGGTGGAACAGCCTAGAGAAGTCAAGCTTCACCAGGAGTTTAGCGCAAAGGGGCCCGACCAGAAAAAATTTAGAAACAAACTGACACCCCCCCCGATCAGAGATGATTTGGAAAGGGAGACTGTGCCACAGAAAAATGAGAGAAAAAATAGCTCGGCCCAGGCGCTGGCCGAAGGCAGACTGTCCAAAAGGGACACAATGTGCCATTTTAGAAAACCGGTCTACCACCACCGGCCACACACTGTATTACACCGGACGACGGGGTAGTCGGTTATAATCATCGCAACGTAGAGACCATGGATTCTCGTAGTGGAGGTCAGTGTGGTTGCACAAGCCCTGCCACTTAGTGGCGGAGGAGCCAATTATTCTGAGCACATTGAGTGTACACACGCCTGGACAACTCTTAACGTCCTCAGTCGAAGTCCAGCCACCAATATGTACCCTGGGAAATCAGGAGAAACTTTTTGAGGGCACCGGAGTCCCGGCCACCAGCGATCAGTGATCCCACTTCATATACGCTACAGCGCAGGCGACATATTTCTTCCCAGGTGGGTGCACGTTCCGGAGGACGACAGGGGCCTGCGAGAATACGGCGTAACCGGATGAATTATGTGCTCCGGATCGCTTCATCTCCCACCACGTCCGGAGGCACGGAGAGGGCATCATCCTTCACGTTTTCACGGGCAGGCGTCTGAAATGAAACTGAAAATTAAAGTCGGAGAAGAAAAGCGACACCTACGGCCATACGTGGATAAAGTCGCTGGCATTCTGGAGGTACTAGGAGTTTTTTATGTCCGAGAAAGATACGATAATGGGGTGCCTGGCCCTCTTCCAGCAAAAAACGCCATACATTCCAGGGCCATTTTTTGGCTAAATAATTCCCGATCCTCCAATGTGTAATCCTCTCCGCCTGTGAAAATTTTTAGAAAAGTAAGCCACAATTGACTGTTTTTGCTGTGGTAGCCCTTTTTGCGTGAGGACTGCTCCAGCGCCTGATCCGATGAAGGGCATTACTTCACATTTGCGAGAAGGATTTCGCTGTTCCGGCCGCTACATGAATGGACGCAGAGCAAAGGCCGTTTTTAGCTTGGTGAAACGCTTCCTCGGCTCCACGGAATGCCCAGCTTCCGTGAGTGATTCGCAAGGCGTTCTTTCTCGTTAAAGGTCCACAATGGGAGCACCAAGCGTGGAGAAGTGCGTAATAGACTGCCGAGTCAGAAAGCGTGTTGCAGAACCCAGAACCGTTGTATGGCCCGCAGGACCAACTGGCGTGTCCAATGTCAATATCGTCTGTGACAACTTTGGTGGTCCATCCGTATCCCTTGGACCGATATAATATAACCCAGGAACGGAAGGCAGACATGACATGAGAAGATAGCTACTTATCCCTAATTTCTTGAGAGAGCATACCAAGTTGATTAGCTCGTTAGGCGCTGTAGCACTTGGCGGAAGCTGTGAAGGCGGTTGAGTCTCAGGATCAGGAGAGTAATCAGATGTCTTCCAGTAAAAGACCACACACAGGTATATAATGAGAAGAACCCTGAAGACATCGTTAACGAACTCCTGTGCGAAGACTGCAGTCGCATTACAGAGTCCGAAAGGCATCACCAGGTACTCGAAGTGGCCGTCAGCTGTGTTATGAAGGCCGTCTTCCACTCATCGCCCTTGCTGATCCGGACCATAATTGAGTTAAGGGCCCCTCTCAGACTCCCAGCATGTGGAAAAGACCCTTGCTCCCAGATACTTACGTCGACAAACGTTTCCAGTACTCAACAGGTAAAGGGAACCGTGTCTTTAACCGTGATCTTTGTTCAGGGGTTACCCCGGTATGTCGATGCAGAGTGTCGTAGGGAAAAGTAATCCCTCCTTCTTTTCCACAAAGACATAATCCTGCTACCCCTTTCGGGAGAGGAGGTACTTACGAGTAATAAATCCTTTCTGTAGATTTTCCCGGATGTATTCAGACATGGCTATGAAGAGTCTCCAGGTACGGATAAGGGGTTGACTCGTCCCCGAGTAAGTGCTGGAAACCAAAGGCAGAAGATATCAGTCGGCAAGAAAAAACATGCACCATATGGACGATGATGGCGGCCAGTGCTCTGCTTGCTTCTCGGAAAAACATCAGAAAACCACGATATGACGCGTGCATACCCGCAAGAGCTTTAGACTGTACCTTCCGATAAGCGAAGCACCGGGCGAGATGCCACCAACAGCTGAGAACCTCGACACTCAGAGGAACCCCAACAGCAAGCACAAACTCGCCCTAGTCTTGCCAGACAAGCACCTGGAATCGGCATTTTAGTCTTTTGTGACACGCGACGGAAGACCCAACTAGGGATGGCTGATGACAAGACCCTGGGAAACAACATAGAAAAGACAGTCACTCTTTATCTGCAGTGCTCCAATTTGAAGAGAACTTGCTCCGTTTATCGTTAACGGACATAGATCGCTTAATATCTCCCCACAGACGGGGAGATGAGATCAGGTGTCCGCTCCATGATAACCAACGGAAGATGGTTTGAGTCACCACTGGCAGCTCAGTCAAGGAAGTTCCAGCCGAACCGGAGCCAGAAGCTGAAGCTTGAAAGTCGGGTCCCGAGGCTTCCGTGCTGGACCAGGAAGTATCGTCTTCAAGTACGAGGAGAGGACGAGGCACACCCAGAGGACGCCACCTCCCACGTAGCCTAGGAAGCGCTCAGTCACCTCCCCGTCCAGCCGCGGACGAGTATGCAACCCCCTGAGGAGATGAGTTCAGCATAGCTGACCACAGTAGAACCTAGGTTTTTCCTTACGCCGCAGGTCACAAGTTCCTGCGAGATCAGTGGCTCTATCCACAGGTATGGCCTCTTCACGCTGCTGAGAAGGAGCTGTGGAGGCCGTAGAAACACCGTAGCAGGACGGACAGCGGCGTTGTTAGAGAACTGTGTTTCTATGCTCTTGGCAGCTCCTCACGGCTCTCTGTGAAGCGGATATCAATCCGGTTAGCGCAAATGGAATAGCTCAGCTAAAGAAACGTATGTCCCCAGCGCGAGGGCATCCTTTATCTGGCTGAGAGAACCGCTTCCTGAACGTGACCGCACAACGCTGAAATCGATCCAAGCCAGCACCGATGCAAAGTGTTAGCGCGGAATGCACAGGCGAAACTCCCACGAGGCTTTTCCATTTTGCAGGTTCAACAGGGCGTCTCTGCAGGACGAAGCCGCAGGCAGGCTCCTTCGAAGACACTACGGAATTCCTGATAGAAAAGTCACCCAGGTCAGCGTGTGACCGGTAGCCTCGCGGTCCCAGAGATGGAGTTGCCCAGGTGCCAGTGCTTATCCCCTAGAGGAGACTGACCACGACGTACCACCTTGGTATCTTTCCAAGGGAACTGACCAGTCCATAAGTTCCACATGAAGGAGCACTGGGAGATAAGCCTTAGGTCCCCGTCGAACTTTGTCGCATGGCCAAGCTGAGCTTAGGACCGAACTGTAGCGACTGTCAATGGAGGTACCAACTCGCAGCCGCCTGCTGCTCGGGCTGATGGCTATAGCCAGCTGCATCATGGAGGAGAGCTGCTTGAGCTGCAGTGTCGTGCTGCAGACGATCTGTTTTGATTGTTTGACCACGACGGATGGTGATATTCGGCGACGCTCGGCAAGGACGCCTTGGCGGATCCATGGCCGATCTTATTGTTTACGACGTCTTGATGTGGATCCGCTGGACCACCGCATGCGATGGCGTAAGCCCACACCAGTGAGGTTGAGCGAAGTGGGTCCCGGAGTAATCACCAGAGCCCGCCCGCAAAGCGTCGGATGCCTTGCAGCGCGGCGGGAGTCCACAGGTCATCTACCGACTGCGGGCGGGGCTTGCCTCGGTGGGGACGGCCAAGGGTAGGCAGGTACAGAATCGGCAAGTCCAGCCTTCGTAGTGTTCGGGGACAGCAATGAAGGTCAGGGCAGGCGGCTGTTTGATTTGGACTGTATACAGCGCAAAGGTCAGAGGCAGGCTGCACGGATCGTGGTAGGTAAACGTAATGCAAAAGGGTCTGGAGAACCACTTAGGCAAGCGACAAGGCTTTCTGGAACCTTTTCCCCAAATAAGGGGATGTGCCTAAAAATCCGGGGAACGGCCAAGGGGAAAGGCTGGCTAAAATAGGGGCAGTGCCCGGCAATGGCCCAATTAACGGCGCACTGTCCCTTTAAAACTCAATGCCCCGCGGGGGTCCCTAAGGGGGGGGCCGCCACGCCCAGAAAGGGGCCCAGAAGGACGGGGCAGGAGCAGGGGCCGGGTAAGGGCACTGGGGAACCCGGGCACGGGGGGGAGCGGGGACCCCGGGGGCCCCGGGTCGGGAAGGGCGCCGCTCGGGGAGTCGGGGGCACGGAATGGCCTGCAAAACCCGGGAGGGTCGAGGGGCATCCGTGAAAAAAAGGAAACTTAGGTGTTTTGGGAAGACAGAATTTTAGGTTTTTGGGGTTCTGTGGACGTCCAAAACATAAGTTCCTAGAGGGAAAAAAAAATTTCGGCAGGACCCCCAAAGGTCGAAGATACTGGTTTTTAATTGATCGGGGGTAACGCTTCTGGGGAAAACCTTGATTTTTTGGGTTTTCCCGGGGGGACCCGTCCTCAAGATCCCTTAAAACCTTATGTTAATTCTGCACCTCATCCTCCAAAAGCAGGCATTTGCGTCGATGAGGTTATTATGGAAGTTTCAAATTTGAAAATTTTGTTTTTAAAAGGTCAGTTTGGGAAGCAAGGGATTGGAAAAAAAAACTGTTTTAAATCAAAACATATTTGGTTCAGATCAAATGGGAAGGTGGTTCGAAGGAAGAAATAGTTGATGGGAAAATGTTTGGGGGGGACGTAAGTGGTTGATATCTGAAAAATCTTGGCCCTTTTGTTCTAGGTTCGAAGATCCCCCTCGGAAAAAGTGGGGGAGGGGGGGGGGTTTGGAAAATGCAGGGGCCCTTTTGGTAGAAAAAAAACTTTGGTTTTGAGCAGGGAAAAAGAATTGAGGAAGTTTTTGGGTGGTTTATTTTTGGGATCTTTTTTCTTAGTTTTTTCCCCTCCCATGGTTAAAGAAGAGGAGGGTTTTAAAATAAGGGGGTGGGGGAAAAAGGTGATGTAAAAATTTTTTTTTTTTATTAAAAATTTTTAAAATATATATTTTTTTTAAATTTATAAAAAATAAATATCACTCTTCTTTTTAATTTTCCAAAGGCTTCAAATGAGTGGGGGAAGTGCAATGGGACCGCTAAAGGGAAAAAGGAAATCCGCAGGGAGGAAGGGGAATTCTATGATCCTGAATTTCCTCAACCAGGGAGAGTAAAGGGAATTTAAAAGGGTCAGTAAAAAACATTTTGAGAGCATCCCGTAGCATATTACAAGCCCAAAAAATAAAAAAAATTCAAAAAAAGTCTCAAGGGGAGTGGTAATTTCCCCCAAATGGGGAAAAACTTCCTCAACTTTATGAGCTTTAATTTATGCCCAGGTTATGCAAGGGGTCAGAAAATTTTGAAACAAACTGGGCAGGAAGGGGGGAATAGGAGGGTGCTATAAAGTGCACAATACTGGGGTACTCTGGATTCAACTGTGGCCCAGGCAAGTTAGAAAAATGAGCAAAAGGGTGATATATGTGGGGGGGTTGCAGTCAGCCCCGGTAGGCCTCCACTTCAACATGGAGAGAACAGAAAGCTAACACCGCATCTGGGGTCTCAGTCCTTCCCCAGGCAGATTTTTCACTGCTCCGGGGTGTTAATTTTGCAGGATCCAGCTCCCATCACTATCAGAGGGGCAAAAAAAGGGCTAATCACAGGAGTCTGCAATTCAGCCACGGGACAGGAAGTAAGTCTGACATGTGTGTTCACTCTGCTCCCCATCCCCCCCTAAACAAATGTTTTTATATAATAAACCTGAGCCACACAGTGAAGTGGACCAGCAAAAGGTGAGGCCCAGATTCAGCAGAGAGAGCTCCGGGTTTCTGCAAAATTTAGAACACCCTACACGCCCCCCAGGCAGGGGGGGCAAACAGGCTAAAAAAGATGGCAAGTTCACCACACTGCCCCCGGGTCCCATGGCCCTCAGTCCAAAAACCCCACGTGGAGGTTCTTTCAGGGACCGCCCACAAAAGGTTCAAAAGTTCTGTCACAGTAGGATATGGTTCGGAAAACCCAAACAGGCTTAGAAGCAGGTTTTAAAAGCGATTTGGGCCCGGGAATGGGGGTCCCCGGGAGAGCTCACAAGATAAAACAGCTACATGGGTTCAGACCACCCCCCTCCAAGATGCTTTTTACTTCCCCGTGCCAATCGATGTCCCAATTATCCCAACTTATCATACTTCCTAGTTCTTGTCTTTAACAACTCACTACGGTCAGTGGATAAGGCTTGTTGATATGCCTTCCTTAGTACCGTTCTAGGATAACCCCTTTCAAGGAATCTTGTTGTAAGATTATCTGCCTCTTTCTTAAACGACTCCAAAGAGGAACAGTTCCTACGTATTCTTGTGAACTGTCCCTTAGGGATCCCTTTTTTCAGAGGATAGGGATGGGCACTGCCCCACTGTAGAAGGTTGTTACCTGCCGTAGCTTATTGTCGCCTTTATGAGATTGGCTCTGATGTTTTTGTTGACTGTGCGACTGTGGGGGGTGCTTAACTATTTGCCATGAAGATGTATTGTGGGATTCCATTTATTAGATGACTCCACTATTGATGTATCTATTAGGATATGCAGTGCCGGTGCATGTCTGCGGCCAGTGGACTGTGGGCTCTGGCCATGGTCTTGTGTTTAGTGGTGGTTTCGCTGAAATTATTGGGTGTGCACTCCTCAATTACAATTTTGTCTATCGCTCGTCATTTTAATGCTAATCAGAGGCGAGACATAAGCGCAGCTATTCTTACTTGGGGCGCGGCGATGATATTAATGCTACGCATGCGCAGCTGGCTCCGGGTAATCCGTAACTAAGCGCTGCACTCGTGGGCTTGTATTGAGAGATGCGGCGCAGGCGCACTGATATGTTTCCCATCGCGGCGGCTGTATGAGTCCAGCGCATGTGCGATTTGTGCCGGGGATTCCCAGGAGTGTGCGCTGTGACGTGGGTAGAGACAGGGGGTGGTGACCCCTTGGCGTCCGGAAATGATCAATGCCATGACTCGGGAGATATCTATTTAAGGTAGCGATCTCCATTTATCTGGAAACCCTTTCCACCATCTGGGATCTAGGGGTCCGATTATCAGTCACCTTGGATACGCAAGTATCTGCTTGGTATTGGTATCTTATATCTTGCAGGTTATCATGCTATCATTGTACGTGTATGTAATTATACTATTAGCCCTGATGAACCCTCTTATGAGTTAGGGGGAAACTCGTTGGTTTTTGGTAGATTTGCTGGGAAAGGTGGTTATAGAATATTAAACCTCCTTCCAGGTACTTGTTTAATTAATGATCTTATTAGCTGTTGTTGCTATTAGTTATCTATGCCTCTACAACTAGGTTTGGTATATACTGTGATAAGGGATTGATATGGATTAATAGTGAGGGATAGGTTCGGGGTATGGGGGACCTTATTGGGGAGAACACCATACATGTCTTTTGGTATAGGTTAGGGGTATTTAGTTGTTCTTGTAGGGCCTTAGTAGGGTTAGCATATATTTATATGTATTTTTATAGAGTGTAAATAAAAGTTAATTTTTATGTATCTAGCTGCTAAGTGACTTCTAAGGGTAGTTTTTTTGACTGTATAAAGAAGCAAAGAGATAGTTAATGACTCTAGTCATAGCGTACATCACCTGTGAGTCGAAATTTTACAATACATCTTAAAAATTAACCCTAAAGTATTTTCCCACCATTCAGTTGCCAACCCTTCCGATAATCTCCTTGATGAACTCTAAAAAATTGTCCCACCATCCAGCCTTCCTGGGAGACTTGCCTGCTCTCCTGGGAGCCTGGTAGGATTTTCCTTTTTCTGAAAGTCTTTCTGGATTACAGCGAGCAAAAGTATTTAAATCATTTTAACTTTTCCTCATTTTTAAACTTAAATGTATTTGAGTTGATATTTTATGATAGATCAACATGAAATAGCAAGTATTTGTGAAATGTAAAGCATTTGATGCATATTTTTGCAAATTAGCAAACTGAAAAGTGTTTCATGCATATGTATTCAGCCCCATGAGTCAATACTTTGTAGGACCACCTTTAGCTTTAGTGACAGCTGAAAGTCTGTTGGGCTATGTCTCTAGCAGCTTTGCACATTTAAAGGCTGGGATTTTTGCCCATTTTTCAAAAAATTTGTTGGCGAACATTGTTGAACAGCAATTTTCAAGTCACATTCTCAATGGAATCTACTGTAGGTGTAGACTTTAACAAGGCCATTTTAACACACAATTATGCTTTGATTTAAACCATTGCATTGTAGCTTTGGCTGTATGTTTAGGGTCGTTGTTCTGCTGGAACATGAACCTATGTCCCAGTCTCAAGTCTTTTGCAGTCTATAAGGGCATGTCCCCCACGGCATCAGGTTTTGCGGCCAGTTTTTTTATTTTTTTCAGACGGTTTGCGGTTTTGCCAGATCGTCTGAAAAACCGGCCGCAAAGAGCACAACGGGCCTCTATGGCAAAACCGCGTGCAGCAGTCCTAACTGCACGGGTTTTACCGCCCTTAGACCGGTTTTTCAACCACGCTGTCCGACCCAAAAAAACTTTGAACATGCACATTCTTCCGTCTGGTTTTCGCTCATCGCGAATAAAAGCCGCCGCCCCTCGCTCACCTCCTCCCCCTGCGCGGCCATGGGGACGGCACTAAAACAGGACAAACCGAACGGTATTTGTCCTCTGCTAGGATTCCCCTGTATTTAGCTCCATCCATCTTCCCATCAACTTCCCCCCCCCCCCCCCCCCCCCCCCCCCCCCCCCCCCCCCCCCTGTGACGCCAGCCTTCCCAGTCTCTGCTGAAGCAAAACATCCTTACAACATAATGCTGCCACCTCTTTTCTTCACGGTGGGGATGGTGTGTTCAGAGTGATGTACAGTGTTGGAGTTCCTCCACATATAGGGCGACATGTATGAAGATCAGCGCGTAGGAGCGCCCATTTTCAAGCGCTTGAACGTGAAAGCTGTGCCTCATGTATGTCGGGCGGCCGAGGTTGCGCTCAAACATGCGGTTTAAAGTCCCCTAGCGCACTCGCCAGGTGTGAGGTCGCAGGCGGAACTTAGGCGCAGAAGTACCGCACATAAAATGTATTCTGAATGGATAGGATGGAAAACAGCGAGAAATAATTAAACATGTTATTTAATAGCAAAAAAGAGTTGTCTTTTTTCAAAAGGGAATGAATGAATAAAGAGAAAAAATCAAAAGCGTCTAAAAGCGCGATTAAATGTGATAGTGGAAAAAGTGGATTCCATTAAAATTAAAGGGAAAAATAAAATAAGAACGCTCAAGAAATAAATATCAGACTCTCAAGCTACCGAGAGACATGAGTATGAATAAAAAAAAAAAAAGTGTTTTTATTATGTGTTTAAACATTAATCTGAAAAAGAGCTCAAATACCTTCTAAAAAAAATACATAAATAAAAACACTAATAAAAAATCAATAACGGATGCAACATCAGGTATTGGATATTGAAAATTGCCGTGGAAATCACAGTAATTCAAAATTCAGTAAGCGCTTCCTCATTTGGTCGGCAATAAACTAGCCAATCAAAAAGGAGCGAGCAGTGACTCATTATTACCTATGGAATAGTTAATTAACCAATCAAATGAAAAGGCGAACAGTTCAAAATACATGACAAAAGTTAGAAAAGAGCTGATTGGTTGAACAAGCTGGCTTTGGCTATCCCCGGCCAATAAGAGTGCGAGCTACTTTGACCCCCATTGTAGTCTATGTGAGAGGATGGGGGCAACTGAAAATTTCAGCTCCATGCGGCATGGAGTATGATAAATAAATCTTTTTTGATTTAGGTAAAAATACTCTTAAAAGAAGCTAAAACTTCTATAAACATACATAAATAAAATCAACGAACAACGCGTTTTCTCTTCCCGCCGTGACCGGCGCAGCATCAGGAATTTGTGCTATAGCAGATTGCCGGTAAATACAGGTAATTTAAATTCTGTAAAAGCGGTTCTCATTGGTCGCGAACCAACCAATCATAAATATGGAGCGCCAGTGATCCATTATAACTAAGATGGCCGAATTTCTCAAAAATTCGGCTTTCGGATCACTTCGCCAATTCCTCCGACAAAATTCGTGTTTCGGGGATCCGAATTACTTGGTCGGCACGAATCACGTTAAAAAACAGCTCATTTTTTCCAGCTGTGCCCAGAGCCTGCAGGGTGCTGTAGGCAACGTGTGCCATGCATAAATATGCAGAGGGAGCTTGTTTTGGTATCATACATTGTTGTTTTTAGTATGACTCGCACAGACAGCCCCGCCCGCGCTTAAGAATGCGCTTCACTAAAAAATTCCCTGGGCACTTTAAGAGGCAAAACTGACCAAAAAAACACAAGCCGGAAATGTAGCCTAGATAAAAGTCATGCCAGCGAAAGGCTGAATAAAAACAAGCTGAGAGCTCAGTGCACATTAGTGGATAGAAGTGGTGAGTGACTGCGGCTAGCCACACACATAGGACAAGCAGTGCACAAAGACATTACTGGGGAGGGGCAAAACCACGAGAACAGCCACAGAGGAGGCACAATGACTGAGAGAGCGGAGTTACACGACCGGCAGCATTATGAGGTCAGGCAGTGAGCCACAATGACATTCGTGAGGCGGCAAAACAGTATTAGGCCCACAGATTGGCAACCAAACAGCACAGTGAGGAGGTCACGGCTGCAGGCAGTATTGAGGTCAGTCTGTGGCACAATGACATTATGGAGGCGGCAAAACAGTATTAGGCCACAGAGAGGCACAATGATACAGTGTGGAGGACACGGCGGCAGCAATATGAGGTCAGACATGGTCAAATGTGACATTATGGAGGCTGAAAAACAGAATTAGGGAACAGAGTGGCAACAAACACACAGTGTGGAGGATCACGGCTGCAGCAGAAGAAGGTCAGACAGTGGGCACAATGGCATTCGGCTGTGAGGTTGCAAACAGTATTAGAGGCCACAGTATTTTGGCAAAATCGAACATACAGTGTGGAGGTGCACGGCGGCAGTGGTAAGAGGTCAGGCAGAGGCACAATGACATATGGAGGCGGAAAAACAGTATTAAGCCACCGAGTGTGACAATCCCACCAGTGTTGATGTCTACGGGCGGTCGCAGTATGAGGTTCAGGCAGTGGCGACAATGACATTATGGAGGCTGGCAAATACAGTATTAGGGCCACAAGAGTGGCACAATGATAGACCGTGAGGTCACTGGCAGCAGCAGTATGAGGGTGCAGTACAGAGGCACATTACATTATGGAGGCTCAAGACGAGTATTGAGGCCACAGAGAGGCACAATCACACAGTGTGGAGGACACGGCGGCAGCAGTAAGGTCAGACAGTGCAACAATGACATTTATGGAGCGGCAAGATCAGTAATTAGTTCCCACAGAGTGGCAAACAATCACACAGTGTGGTGGTCATCGGCGGCAGCAGTATATGAGGTCAGGCAAGTGGCACAATGAACAAAATGGAGGGTGCAAAACAGAAAAAGGCCACAGAGTGGCACAATGATACAGTGTGGAGGTCACGGCGGCAGCAGTATGAAGGTCAGACAGTGTGCCACATATGACAATATGAGGTGGAAAAAACCAGTAATTAGGGCAACAGAGTGGCACAATCCACAGTGGAGTTCACAGAGCGGCAGCAGTATGAGGTCAGGCCAGGTGGCACAATGACATTGTGGGAGGCGGCAAAACAGTATTAGGCCACAGAGTGGCACAAATTGATACCGTGAGGAGGGGTCACCGGCAGCAGCAAGTATAGTCAGACAGTGGCAACAAGACATTATGAGGTAGGAAGAAAACAGTATTAGGCCACTAGTGCACAAACACACAGTGGAGGGTCACAAGACATGCGGCAGCAGTATAGGTCGGACAAGTGGGCCAATGCCAAATATTGCTGGAGCAGGGCAAAAAAAGGGAGTATGTCCAAAAGAGTTGGAAAAATGTGACACCAGTGTGGAGGGCACGGGCAAGCATCAGCAGCAGGAAAAGGTCAGACAAGTGCACAAATGACACACTGTGGATGGCACGCCAGGAGTCACATGCATCAGCATGATGTCCGAGAGAGTGGCACAATGACAATCTGCAGTGCAAAAATAGTATTAAGCCACAGTAAGCGGCACAACGACTGAGAGCGGAGGTCACGGCGCAGCAGCAAGAGGTCAGGCCCGTGGCACAATGACACGAGTGGAGGTGAATACAGAGCAACAGCAAGAGTGTCAGAGAGTTGCACTATGAATACTGGAGGTGGCAAACAGTAACCAAGCCGCAGAGTGGCACAATGACACAGTGTGGATGGTTCACGGCAACAGCAACAGAAGCAGCAGCATGAGCACATAGATGGCACAATTACAGGTGTTGAGGTGGGTGGCAATACCAGTCCCTGGTAAAAGACGTGTGAATGGCAGAGTGGTAGAAACTAAAAAAAATTCAGCAGATGTGTGGCATCAGGGGGCGGGAGGCGGCATCAGAATAGATAGGCTGAGGCAGGTAGTTTTGAACCCAGACAGACGCCTAGGCATTGGTTGATGAAATCCTAGGCCGCTCCACCTGCTGATTCCAGCATTACAAAGGTCAGTCGTTCAACATTTCCCGTGGACAAGGCGGTTCTCCTCTGGGTAAACGATGGCCCCCGCCGCACTGAGAACACCCCGCTCTGATGCCACACTACTGCCGGGCAGGACAGCTTCACCACTGCTGCAAACGTCGGCAAGTTGCGGCCACACAATCCATTTGGTGGCTGCCCCATTAGTCCCAGCGGATCTTTCTAACTGGGGTGGCAGAGTGCTGTCCCAGTAGGCCACAAAACCTTTATGGTTCAGGAATGCCTCCCAGACCTGCTGCAGCTGGTGACTGCCCTCCTCACTAGGGCTGGGTGAAGGAAGCTGCTCATTAAGTACTCACTCCAGACTTAGTGTGTTAACAGCTGATGGAGCTGGTACGGCCCCTACCCCCCAACCCTTCCCCCAGCAGCCGCGGCAGAAGTAACGTGACGCTGAGGATCCCCCCCGGTCAGACCTGTCAGAGGAGGGACGATGCCGCACATAGGCAGCGGTGCCAACTGATTTACGAGGAATTTCCCTATAGTATTATTAGTTTGTTCTTACCCTCTCAATAGCTGGGAAAAAGGCTCACCATTTTGGACCGCTAGCGAGGTCCAATTTGGGTGGAGAAGCCAGAAGTATACTCTGCCGGAAGCTGACTTTGTCGTCACTAGCCAGTCAAATAAGCATGCTGCGGGACATCCTTCACAATGTAGACTCCTATTCGGCAGGGGCTCCCCTAGCCTCCATTCCCACTGTAATACTGACCTGCCACGGTTGCTTGGGAGTCATCTGCCTCGTCTTCCTCATCTCCATCCACCCCTCAGGCAGCTCCGTCTCCCTCCTCTCTTGTCACCTGGGTAGAAAATCCACTATTTTATAACCAGACAAAGCTTCTGCTTCCAATGTCCTCCCCTCCTCCTCCATTACAGTCCCCCACCGGACTCAATGTGGCCACGAGATTGTAGTTCCGCCACAAATCTCCCAGTCTCACCTAGCCCAGAGCAGATTTTTCAGCATCTGTTCCAGGACATTGAAGCATGGTAATGACGTTGATTCACCCGTAGTCCATGGCGACTGAACACATAATGTGGCCCTCCTCGAATGGCCCAACAAACAGGCATGTGTCACGCAAGAGCAGCACTGGCTTGACATCAAAGTTCCACATGGGAAGTACTTTTCTGTCTGCCTGGAATCATCAAAAAATCGTTAATGGCCTTTCTCTGTTCATACAGTCGGTCCAACAAAGTGCAGGCTGGAATACCCAGCAGGGTGGAAACATACGCATATCAGAGCGGTATGGGGGATTCCGATCTTGCCGTCTGCAACCTCGAGGAGGGTGTTCCAGGCTTTGAACGAATGGATAAAGTGCTGAGCAACAATTTTCCAGGCCATTTAATTTCAAATTTCTGAAGATCGGTGGAAGACTCGAGAACCTTTTTACAACCAGAATTGAACACGTGCGCCATGCAGGGGCGGCATGGACCATCCCCTCCCTCGAAGCAAGCGCGGACACTATGTTCCTCCCATTGTCCACACCATGGATCCTGATTGCATTTGGCGCGGAGAAAGCCACACATCGATTTCTTGCTGCATGACGCGGAGCAGTTCCCTCTCCCCTGTGTGACTACTTCGTTCGCCGAGGCAAGCTAGGTGTAAACTGCGTGACACCGCTGTGCCCTACCCATGTGTGATGATGGAGCATACTTGTGAGGCTGAGATGGGTGGTGGTGGTGGAGTGAGGAGGAGGCGGACATTGGCCAGGAGCAGATTTTGACCACGTTGGAGGAGAAAGCGGCGTCTCCTGTCCAAGTTGTTGGTGTTGCCTGGCAGGGAATGCACATTCACCAGTGTTCCGTAAAGGACAGTCTGGACCTGACCGTAGTTACAGCTCCAGACGTCCGCCGCTGCGGTGGCCGTGTCCCTTGAACAAACCGATAATAAGCTAAGGACTCTGAACCCACTTTCTGTTCAAATCATATTATTATGAAGTGCTTGGGTACTCCCATTTTTGGAAAAGAAAATACGGCTTGGAACTCTCCATACTCGGTCTCGGCACAAGCCAATAGATCTCTGAATGGTGCAGGAGTCCCACCCATTTGGAAAGGAGGGACTGAGCATGTACCCAACAACTTGGACAGAGCACGTGCAGCTGTCTGCACCTTAGGATGGTTGGAACGCATACTGATTGTCTCTTTACAATCGCCTCACTGAAACGACCTGCTGCGCCATGAGTAGCGAGGAGCAGGAGCATCTGGGACCGTGAGATGAAGTCAAAAAAGAGAAACAGCTGCCTTCTGCAGATGTTTGTGGAGCCGTTACAGGCTGGAAATGGCATGCGTCCACTGGCCGCTGCTGCAGCGGCAGGATGACCACCACATCTGAGCCACGTTTCACCCAGTCTCCCAGGCCACCGGAGTTGACGCTGCATGTGTTGACGCAGGGCCGCTTGTTCCAACGTTTAGCTCCCTGGCCACGCTTCACATTCTGCCCACAGATTCTACATATACCCATATTCGGCCCTCCTCCGGTGTCTTAGCAAAACTGCCAAACACCGCCGGAGTACCTGATTTTACCGCCAACGCTCCGCACTGAGTGACTATTTGCCCCCCGCTGCCTCGCGGGAGCCCCTGTGCCCTACTGTCTTGGACCTGCGAAGCGGGTTTTCTACCCCGTGGCCGCTTGGCACCCCCCTCACACTGCTGCTACCCTGCTGACTAAACGGCCACACAACCCACTTGGGCTGGCTGCGCCGCTGCCTAACGGGGCCAAGCTGACGCCCTCTTCTCCTGACGATGATGAACCCTTTGCTTCACCCGGCTTCCCAAGTTGGCGGTGGGGGTACATCATCATCTATTTGTGTTTCATCGTCACTACTGTCCTCATCACCGGTCTTGGTAAGCCGAGGCGACCTCTCACCACATGACCTCCCCATGCCACCTCCCATCTATACTTTGCCGCCTACTGCAAGAAGCTGGGATATTGGCCCCATTTCTTCGCTGCCAAGTAGGGTGCTGACCCGCCCTCCTCAAATTGTTTTATCCTCGCTATATATGGCGCTGACCCAGACCACATAGTAGATCCCTGGCTGAGGGAACGGATGGGACAGAGGCCCGGGCTGAGGACAGGTTTAGGGCCGCTGACCCCTCCCGGGCCATGCCAACTAAGTTGTTGTGTCTGAGGTTCCCACCGACTCTTGGCTGGGTTGTCAGATGTCATCTGGGAGGAAGAGGATGACCTAGTCAACCAATCAAAACCCTTGGGTTGCTGAACAACACACGGCCGCTAGATGACAGCGGCAAGTGGCCTTCACCGAGTGACCCCTGCTGCGACGTCCCCTTGCTGTGCTGCGACCTGGGCCCGTTTCAAAATGTTTTTTGCCACTGCCACTCGCAGTTTGCAGAGCCTGCCACCTCTCTGTCTGACAAACTTTTGTTCTAAAATGTACAGACACTGTTTGATGAAGCTATCGTATTATGATAAATATACAACGCACTTTTTTTGACTACCAAATAGAACCCAGTACAACTTGGGTAACCCTTGGAAATATAAATTGCGCTCCACAAATGGCCATGAAAAATTTGACTTGTATGTGTCGTTTATTACAATCACTGTGTGATTTACTAAATTGTAAAAGCACAAAAACAGGCTTAATTAACCTTCCGCGTATATTGATTATGCTACAAGTAAAAATGTAATAATATTTCGTGTGTGAAAAAGACGGTTTATTTTGTCAGCACCCAGCAAAACAACGCTTAATTAACCCCATGGATGTAAATAATTTGCGCAATAGAATTGATCCACCACATAACTATAGCTTTTGGTAGCGTGTTACAATGGTGTATTTTCTTTCTACGCCACACAACAAGAAGAAAAAATTGTAATTAACCTTTGTCTTGTGAACTTAGGTCTAGCCAAAAAAAAAAATATATAATTGGCGTTTAAAAATAACGGTTTAATTTTTGGCAATGCACACCAAGCAAAACAACTCCTTACTTAACCCCCATGGATGTAAAGTGCGCAATAGAATTGAGCCCCACAAACTAGTACTTTTGTAGCGTGTTAAATTGCGTGTTTTTCTGTTCTACGCCACACAACAAAGAGATACAGTTTAATTAACCTTTGCTTGTTGAATTAGGCTAAGGGAAAAAATTATATATTGTTTGCCGTTGAAAAAGACGGTTATTTTTGTCATCACACCAGCCAAAACAATTCTTAATTAACCCCTGGATGTAAATATGCGCCAAAGAGAATGGAGCCGCACAAACAAGTACTTTTGTAGCGTGTTACATTTCGTGTTTATTCTACACCACAAACAAGAGATACAGTTTGTAATTAACCTTTGCATGTGAATTAGCTAAGAAAAAATTTATAGCTATATGGCGTTGATAAAGACGGTTTATATTTGTGTCAGCACACTCCAGCAAAACAACTGCTTAAATTAACCCCCTGGATGTAAATTGCGCCAAAGAAATTGAGCCAGCACAAACTAGTAAGCTTTGTAGCGTGTTAACCATTGCGTTGATGTTCTACTTCCAAACACACAAGATATACAGTGTAACTTAACCTTTGCTTGGAATTAGGAGGCTAAGGAAAAATTTATATAAATTTGGCGTTGAAAAAAGACGGGTTAATTTTTTGTCAGCACAACACCATCAAAACAACGCTTAATTAACCCCTGGATGTAAATTGCGCCAAAGAATTGAGCCGCAGCAAACTAGTAGCTTGTAGCTGATACAATGCCGGTGTTTTTCTACTCCACAACAACAATAGATACAGTTGTAATTAACCTTTTGCTTTTGGAATTAGGCTAAGGAAAAATTTATAATATTTGGCGTTGAAAAAGACGGTTTATTTTTGGTCAGCACACCAGCATAACCACGCTTTAAGTTAACCCCGAGGATGTAAATTGTCGCAATAAATTGACCCCACAAACATAGCTTTGAGGTAGCGTGTTACAATTATGCGTGTTTTCTACGCCAACACAACAAGAGATACAGTTGTAATTAAAGCCTTTGCATGTGAATTAGGCTAAGGAAAAAATTATATATTTTTGCGTTGAAAAGACGGTTTATTTTGTCAAGCACACCAGCAAAACAACGCTTAATTAACCCCTGATGTAAATTTGCGTCAAAGAATAGAGCCGCCAACAAGTAGCTTTGTTAGCGTGTTACAATAGCGTGTTTTCTACCTTCCACACACAACAAGAGATACGTTGTAGATTAACCTTTGCTTGTGAATTAGGCTAATGGAAAAATTTATATAATATT
Organism: Phyllomedusa bahiana; assembly: GCA_025379985.1. Classification (NCBI taxonomy): domain Eukaryota; kingdom Metazoa; phylum Chordata; class Amphibia; order Anura; family Hylidae; genus Phyllomedusa; species Phyllomedusa bahiana. The sequence goes on from JAODAL010000113.1 coordinate 86,509, forward strand.
TGGCGTTTGAAAAGACTGTTATATTTTTGTCAGCACACCTAGCAAAAACAAACGCTTAAATTAACCCTGGATTAAATTTCGCCAAAGAATTGAGCCTCACCAACTAGTAGCTTTGTAGCGTGTTACAATTGCGTGTTTATCTACTCACACAACAATAGATACAGTTGTAATTAACCTATTGCTTGTGAAAGTAGGCTAAGGAAAAAATTTAGATATATTTGGCGTTGAAAAAGACGGTTTAATTTTTGTCAGCATCACCATCAAAACAGACTCTAAATTAACCCCTGGAATTAAATTGGCGCAATAGCATTTGAGCCCCACAAACTAGTAGCGTTTGTAGCGAGTTAACAATTGCTTGTTTTCTTCCCTTCTTCTACGCCACACAACAAAGATACAGTTGTAATTAACCTTTGCTTGTGAATTAGTGCTAAGGAAAAATTTATAATCTATTTGCGTTGAAAAAGACTGTTTATTTTTGTCAGCACATCCAGCAAAACAACGCTTAATTAACCCTGGAAGTAAATAGTCGCCAAAGAATTGAGCCGCACTAACTAGTACTTTGTAGCGTTGTTACAATTGCTTGTTTTATACTACACACAACAAGATATACAGTTGTAATTAACCTTTGCTTGTGAATTAGGCTAAGGAAAAATTTTTATATTTTGCGTTGAAAAAAAGGAGACGGTTTGATTTTTGGTCAGAACACCAGCAAAACAACGCATAATTAACCCCCTGGATGTAAATTGCGCCAAAGAATTGAGCCGCACAAACTAGTAGCTTTGTAGCTGTTACAGTTGCGTTGTTTTCCTACTCCACACCAACAAGAGAAACAGTTGTAATTAACCTTTTGCTTTGAATTAGGCAAAGGAAAAATTTATATATATTATTGGCGTTGAAAAAAGACGGTTTATTTTTGTCAGCACACCATCAAAACAACTGCTAAATTTACCCCCTGGTTAAATTGCGCCAAAGAAAAGAATTGAGCCTCACAAACTTAGTACTTTGTAGCGTTGATACAAATTGCGTATTTTTCTAACCTCCACACAACAAGAGATCCAGTTGTAATTAAAACTTTGCTTGTGAATTAGGCTAAGGAAAATTTATATATATTTGGCTTTGAAAAAGACGGTTTTATTTTTGTCAGCATCATCCAGCAAAACACGCTTTTAATTAACCCCTGGATGTAAATTGCGCCAAAGAATTGAGCCGCACACAACTGAGGTAGCTTTGTAGCGTGTTTTACAATTGCGTTTTTTCAACTCCACACACAACAAGATATACAGTTTGTAATATAACCTTTGCTTGTGAATTAGGCTAAGTAAAAATATATATAATTGGCGTTGAAAAATACGGTTTATTTTATTGTCAGCACACCAGCAAAACAACGCTTAATTAACCTCTGGATGTAAATTGCACCAAAGAATTGAGCAGCCCTCACAAACTAGTAGCTTTGTAGCGTGTTACAATTGCGTTTTTTCTACGCCATAACAACAAGAGATACAGTAGTAATAACAACCTTTGCTTGTGTGAATTATTCAACAGGAAAAATTTATATATATTTTGGCGTTGATAAAAAGACAGTTTCTTATGGGTCAGCAAACCTGCAAAACAACGCTTAATTATCCCCTGGATTAAATTGCGCAATAGAATATTGAGCAGCCAAAAATGAAGTGGTATTTGTATTGTAAAAATCGCTGTTTCTTTAACAGAAAAACAACAGGAACTGGCTTAGATCCCACTTGGATATTGAATGTATAATGTCAGCTTGCAGTGGACGCACATGCTGGATATCAGATCCAATACCCCCAAAAAATCTAGAAATAGAACATTCAGAGGCAACAGTCACTGAGACAAGCTGAGACATCCCCCAACAAAAAAAAATCGCATGTGTAAAAATCCAGATTCATTCAAAAGCGCTAGTCACCCGGCAGCACAGCACCTTCCCCATATCATACAGTGAGAGCGGTATGAGCTCCCAGCGGCGCGCTCGGGTCTTATATAGAGTCGTGACCTCACAGTAATCCCGCGCCCTGACTCTGATTGGCTTCATCTCTGCACATGACATGCAGGCTTATGCCCTTTCTTCCTCCCATAGTGCTTATTGCCCCATGTAACGACCATTGTGCTCAGCAGCCATTTTTATCAATTTGAAAAGCACACTGTCGTTCAACAGGTACCGAAGAACCCCAAAGTTCGACATCGTTATCCGACTGCTGAAGTTTTCCGTGAATTCTAAAACTAGAAATTCCACATCGTTAGTAATCAATTCGCCCCATCTCAAAATATAGGGATAAAATTTGCCCCTAAAAGGAGTTTTCTCCCCACAGGTTTCAAAGAAGAATTCATGAAAGAAATTCTCTGTCACTTTATTCACTGGTGCCAGACTATTTGCATAAACAGTCCGTTCTTTTACAGCATAAGCTCCGTGCTTTAGATGCTAATTTAGAATAGATTAGCTTCTTAAAAACTAATACTTGAAGGACTTCTTATCTAAACCCCAGAAACAAAAGCCCTAATTAACAGTTCTTGCTTACCTTGGATGATAAATCAAGTTTTTTACTGTCTGGCAGCACAGGCCCACTGACTGAAAACTCCCCAACCTGTGTGATGACTCACTCTCTGTTATCTCTTTGAAAAAACAGCCCAGGGAATTTGTTGAAAGGTCGTTACTGAGGAACTGAAATAGCCATGGAGGTAATAAATTCACTTGTATCTCTTTAGGGAAAACAGAGGAACAATGCAATATATTTGGAAAATGTCTTTATTTTGTGTTCCCTACAATTTGAAAGCTATTCTTTGTAGCGAGACAACCCCTTTAAGCATCAGGCCTAAAAACGCCTTTTGGATACATATAAATTACTGTGTAATTGTTTTTTAAAAAACATTCATAGAATCAGACATATTTATGATTCTTTGACGGCAAACCAAGGCGCAGAACAGTTAGAACAACCAGACCATGTTAAAGGTGGTCTGTCTGAGTCTGAGTTGTCGTATAGGCACTAGACTGCACCTGTATGTATGAACTGCAGTAGAACAGGTTCTACCTTAAAGCGAATTTGAACTGGCTTGTCAGCGCCGACGTTCATACATGTCGCCCATAGTGTGACCTAACAGCAGACTTACGAAACAGACAGCCATAGGGATATTCAATGTCCCAAGGGCTGACTGTACAGAATTTCCCTTAGGCTCCATTGGGAACTGGGAATCTCGGTGACCCGGGATAAAGTTAGCACCTTAAGCATGAGGCGTAAAAAGGCCCAATGACCAGCTACATTTGTCTGTTTTTGTCTTTCTGCATTTCTGTGGTCAAAATTTTGTTATTTATAAAAAAAAGGTGTTTTCTGCATTTTTATTCATTTATTTTTACACCATTCCCACTTCCCAATAAATAACCCATTAAATGAATTCTACAGGTTATTACGGTCATCTGAATACCTAATATGTGTAGGGTTGTTTTACTGTGCAATGTATGCACACTAATTTTTTTAGGTTAAATATTTATTTTTTTGTTTTTTTTACACTTTTTATTGACTCTTTTTTTTATTTCCACTAATGGGATATCTAATTTCACACTTTATAATGCATTAGCATACTCCTGTATGCTAATATATTATACATAGTGTCAGTATGACACAAGAAGCTGTTGAGCAACATATAGGGTGACATATAAACGGGGCTGTGCCAAAAGCTGTAGTAGACCAGTTCTATAGATGTATGAACAGTTGCACTCCAAACTTTGGTGTGATTGGCGCCTGCACGACACCTTTTAATGCACCATATTGGGGCGTCCTGGGGGGAGTCGTACTACATTCATAAAATTAGACACATTTATGATTGTTTGATGGAAGCCTAAACGCATAACAGTTAGAACAGCCAGACCAAAGTTAAAGGTGGTCTGCCTAAGCCAGACTTGTCGTATTTGCACTAGAGTGTATGAACTGCAGAAGAACAGGTTCATACATTTTGGTGCATTCTACACTGCCTTAAAACTATTTAGAACTGGCCTGTCAGCGCCAACGTTCATACAAGTCGCCCACAGTGTGACCTAACAACAGGCTTACTACACAGAAAGCCATAGGGATATTCAATATCCCAAGGGCTGACTGTACAGAATTACCCCTAGGCTCTTGGGCACTGGGAATCTCATGACCCGATCATCTTTTGGTGTTTCTGCCAACAGAGTACATGCATCGCCCGTGGTCAAAAGACAGTGAGCTGTCATTAATGAGTTAAACCAACATAGCCAAACTTTTGTATAATAATAAAGAAACCATTTAATAAATAAGTGATGCCTCAAAACAATTAGGCCGTGTTCACACGGCTTATTCACGCCGTATTTGCGAGCCGGATTGCGCTCGCAAATCCGGCGTGAATAAGGGGCGGGTGCGGGGGCGGAGGCGCGGCCCGCCGGCCCCATAGACTTGCATTATCCACGGCGGGTATTGCGCCTGGATAATGTGCATGTCACTTTCTCCCCGCCCGGAGGATTCGCCGAGCGGGTAGGAGTGACGGAATCCACTGTTCTCTATGAGAGCAGTGGATTACCGTAATGACTCCGACGGATTGGCGCCGTATTGAAGCGCAAATCCGGCGCGGAATACGGCGCCAATCCGTCGGCAAATAAGCCGTGTGAACGGGGCCTAACTGTGACAAAAAATAAGGCTATGTTCACCTCTGCATCATCTGTTGTAAATGGATGGATCAATAAGACAGCAGATCCAAGTGGTGCTTGATGGACTTCAATGACTTAGAATGCTTATTGCTGTAATTCTCACGTAGTGTTAGTGCTGCCGTAAAATGCCCAAATAGAATGCAATACAATGCCAAAACAATACTGACGGACATATCTAGCTTTAAAATGTCTCCTCACTAGCCATGTTCCTTGGACACACTTAACACAAAACCATATAACACGCTTATAACAGAGCCATGCATTATCTAATTCACCTATACATCATGAGGTGTTTTACTATAGATTACCACCTGGCTGGCTCTAACTACTCTAGCAGAAAAAAAAAGTTGAAAGGTAAAGGGTTATTCCTATCTCCTACCTTCCACAGAGATTGGAGAGGTAGTCGTGCTTGCCTTGCTCTTAGTTCATTTCGATAGCAGTTCTGAATACAGTGCAGCACAATCCCTCTGGAGTAATGGTTACTCTCACAGAACAGAATGGAGAGTGATGGGCAGTTGTGGCCACCTCTCTATTTTCTGTGGCCTGCCTCATTCTCATTTTCAAGCCTAGAGTTAGGAAACGGGAGCCCCATTAAAGATGAAAGGGCAGAAATTTTTAAAGTTTTTCCCCAACTGCTGACAAAATTAATAAAGGGGTGAGGAAAAAGGGGTGAAAACATGCAGTCATAAGTTTGCATGACTTTTAAAAAAACTTGTTTCCCCCCCTTACCGACATTTTTTCCGGAACCCCATACCCCAATGTCGGTAGAGGTTCCCGCATATTTGCCGTTTTAGAAACGTAAAGCGGATCTTGCGTGCCCCACAGGGGGGCGCGAAAGATCGCGGAAATGGAACCAGGGGTATTTTTCCCCGCGGGCACATGCCCTTTCCCCCCCCCGGAGACAGCCCCGGGCCGCGGGGTTTAAACCCCCCCCGATGCCCGGCACATCGGGGTCCGACCCCCGCAGTTTGAGGGGGGCAGGAGTGAGCCCCTGCTCCCCCGGGAAATCCTGGCGCAGTAACGGCCTTCAGCGCCGGTACGGGTCTCCTACCAGACACCCGCCCGCTAAATTTACAGAAACCGGGTTTTCGGGTGACGTCACGAGGGCCCACAATGCATTGGGGGAAACGTGAAAAACAGTTTGCCCATGGAACCAGCAAACAGCTATAAGCTGTACGATCCCCTATTGCTTTAATGATTGAGACTTTTAAACCCAAAACCCCCCCCCGGGGGAAAAGTTTAAAAAGTGTGAAAAAGTAAAAAAAATTGTAAAAAAGTAAACAAAAAACACAAAAAATAAAATAAAAAGCACATACATCCCCCTTTTTTTCCCCCTTTAAAACGCCAACCCCCCCAAAAAAAAAGATAAAAAATAAATAAAGTCCCAAATATTTGGTATTCCCCGCGTGCGTAACGCCCCACCCTATAAATTTTGTCATTTTTTAATTTTAACCCCTACGGTGCCCGCCGTAAAAAAAAAAAAAAAAACATCACAAATTTGGGCGTTTTTTGGTTCATCCTGGAGCACATAAAATGGGGGGTAAAAAGCATCAAAAACCAAAAAATCAACAAAAAGTGATGCCAATTAAAACGTCAGTTCATCCCGCAAAAAAAAGTTTTTTACACAGCTCGAAACGGAAAAAAAAAAAAAAGTTTTTGGCCTATTAGAAAAAGCAATGCATAAAAAATTTTTTTCCACAAAAAAAACCCACTTTTTTTTTCAAAAAATTTTTCTTTGAAAAAAAAAAACCCTACAAAAATTTGGGGGTAAAAAACCAAAATCGCCCTAAAACCCCAGAGTAAAACAAAATTGGTCACAGATACTGCAGGGTGAACGCTTTTAAAAAATAAAAAAAAAAAACACTGCAAGGATTGCAGTATTTTTTTTTTTTTCACCCTCCCTTTCCAAAAAACGGATTTAAAAGCATCAAAAAAGTCTTGCCCCCCCAAAAAAGTTCCCAAATAAAAACTTAAACTAAACCCGAAAAAAAAAAATTTCCCTAAAACAACTCCTAAACAAAAAAATAAAAAAGTTATGGTCTCAGACCGCAAATAAAAGCAAAAAACGTTTTTTCCTTTTTTAAAAAATAAAATTTTTTTTTTATTGTGAAAAAGCATAAAAAAATTAAAAAATATACAAATGGGGTTATGGGCTGAAATCGATCCCCTGCTGAGTAAAGGGTAGCTTGTCATTTTTTACCCCACAGTGACCGCTGTAAAAAATTAAAAAAAAAAAACACTACCAGGATTTTTGTATTTTTGACTAAAAAGCCTCACAAAAACCTTAAAAAAAAGGGTTTTTCAAAGCCCTCACATGCCCCCCCCTAATGGTTCCAATAAAAAGACAAAACCCTCTCGTAAAAAAAAAAGCCCCCAAGCCCGCTCCATATGCAAAAAAATTTAAAAAAGCTATGCTGTCCCGAAAAGGGACAACATAAAAACGCAACTTTTTAAAAACTCGCTTCTATTGGTAAAAGTAAAAAACATAAAAAAAATATATAAAATTTATATCATTGAAAATTTTACCGGGCCCCATAAAAGTTATCCCGTCATTTTTTCCCCCTATGGCGAATACTGTAAAAAAAGAAGCCCCAAAAAAAATGGCGAAAATTTCCCTTTTCCCCCCCCCATTTTTCCCTGGCCCAATGCAAAAAAAAAAAAAATACGGAACACCTTTTCGCCCAAAACACAATAAAACCCCTTTTAAAAGAATCCCCCGGGGTGTTTAATCCAAAAAGGGTCCCAAATTCTTGAATGTTTCACCTGTTCCCAGTACTTTGGGGGCTTTGCAGATGCCCCACAGGGGCCCCCCCAATTTTCTGTGCCCAAAAAACCAAATAGCGCTCCCACCCCCCCCTTTCCCCCAACCCCCCCCATGCGCCCAAACAGCAGTTTTACAAACCCCCAAAGTAGGGTAATTTCCCCAACTTGGAAAAAAAATTGCGTAACACAAATTTTGGGGGTTTTTTTTCCCAAAATTCCTTTTAAAAATTAAAAATTTTCAGCTAAAATTGCAGATTATTGAAAAAAAAAAATATATTTTTTTTATTTTCAGACCGAAACCCCCTAAAAAAAATTTTTTGAAACGCCTGTGGGGGGCCCATATACCACCCGCTCCCCGGATATATTCCTTTAAAGGGGTTTTATTTTTCCAAAAAAGGGGTTTTTTTTAGGGGATTTTTTTGAGTTTTTGGAAAACCCTTTGGGTGGTCCGCAAACTTGAAATGGGGCCTAAATAAAATCGTAATGAAAATTTAACCCCAGAGTCCCCTTTTGACAAAATAACCATGGGGCCCTTCCTAGGGGCGGGAGGGGTCTCCGCCACCCCCAGGGCGCCCGACCGCCCTTCCCGCCTGAGGAACCCCCTGACTCTGCGCGGCAGTTTTATAACAGTCCCCCGGGGAGAGCCCGCCGCTGCAGATGAGGGAGGAGGGGGGATTGGGTCGTTTTCCCAAACCGCCCCTCCCCCCCTATGTATCAGCACTCATTGACGCGATACATAAATCAGCGTCGCAGGGGGCGCACACTTTCATCAAACCCCGCCCCCTGCGACGCCGGGTCCCCGCAGCTCTGCCCCCCGGGAGATCCTGGGAGCTGCATGCAGCGAAAACACGTGATGATGTCACCACTAGCAGCTCCCACCGCTGAGCAGCTCCAGAAACCCGGGGGCCGCGGGGCCAGGGGAGTACTTTTTGTTATTTTAGAATTACTTACAGGCGGGCACAAATGGGTACAAGGGGGGGACACGCTACAAGGGGGGACACTGGCTACAAGGGGGGGATCCTGGCTTACAAGGGGGGGCAGACTGGCTACAAGAGGGGGCAGAAATGGCTACAAGGGGGGGCTCTCTGGCTGCAATGGGTTCACACTGGCTACAATGGGGGCACACTGGCTACAAGGGCATCTATTGGCTGCAATGGGGGCACACTGGCTACAAGGGGGCACACTGGCTACAAGGGGGGCATTACGGCTACTAGGGCACACTGGCTACAATGGGGGCACACTGGCTACAATGGGGCACACTGGCTACAAGGGGGGGAAACACTGGCTACAAGGGGCATCCACTGGCTGCAAGGGGGGCATCCTGGCTGCAAGGGGGCATCCTGGCTTACAAATGGGCATCACTGGCTACAGGGGGCATCCAAAGGCTACAGGGGTGGCAATCACTGGTATGGGGGCATCACTGGCTACAGGGGGCACTACTGGCTACAGGGGCATCTACTGATAACAGGGGGCAAACACTGGCTACAGGGAGCATCACTGGCTACAATGGGGGTACACTAGCTACAAGGGGTGCATCACCCAAAGGGGGGGCATTTTCTGGCTCAAGGGGGGATCTTTTTGGCTACGGGGAATCAGGGCTACGGGGGGCATCTACGGGCTACAGAGGGTTTTCCTGGCTACAGGGGGCATCACGGGCCACAGGGGGATACTGGCTACGGGGAAACAACGGGACGGGGGCATAAAAAGGGTTTAAGGGGGCCCTACTGCTACAGGGGGCATAAACGGGCTACGGGGGGCATAATGGTCGGGGGGCTCTACCTGGCTATGGGGGGCTAGTACATGGCTACGGGGGGCTATTACATCTACCAATTTAAAATCTAATGGGGAGTTTGTATAGAGTAGGAATTGGTTGGGAAGTGCTGAAAAAGTGGGATTTTTAAGATGTTTGTTTTGTAAATTTTACAGGAAGAGTGGGAGTATGTCATGGCTTGGGAGAGAGGAAAAGAAAAAGAGAAAAAACAACTCTTCAAAACTTCCCCTGTGAGCACTAGAATAACTTCTATAACCTTTTTAAAATTTTTTGCAAGCCTGTGAAAAGTTTTGGGGTACCAACCTGTTGGTCACTGTACGCCGGAAAATTTTGGGGTTAAGTATAAGGGTTTGTATTCTTTATGGTCAGTTTGTATTATTCAGTCACATGTGGGGTGAATGGGGTCACGGGTTGCTGTAGTTGGTCATATGGGTATTGTGGTCATGGTGGGGTGGATTACCCGGGTCACTGTGTGTTGGTGATATGTGGCTTAGTGGTTTTGGGTTTGGTTGGTGTACGTTTTATTTGGTAACTGAAGACTTTATCTAGTAATTTTATAGGGGCACATTGTGGAAAAAGCTTTCGTATATTTTGGTTTTGATGAAGGTGATGCACTGTGTTTCATTATTTACAGGGGGGAGGGAGGGCGAAATTTCTTCACCTCGCCCTGAGTGAAATTTAGCCTAGGAACGGCCCTGCACATAACCATCAATATCTAAACTGATCGCATCAAAAGTGAGTGCACCACTAGGTGAAAATGGACAAATTGTGCCCAAAGTGTCAATATTTTGTGGGCCCCACCATTATTTTTCCAGACTGCCTTAACTCTTTTGGGCAGGTTCCACTAGAGCTTCACAGGTTGCAGCCATGGAATCCTCTCCCACTCCCCAGACGACATCACGGAGTGGTGGATTTGGACCTTGTGCTCCCCACCCCTTTTTGAGGATCCCCCCAAAGTGTAAATGGGGTTTAGGTTTGGAAAAAAATGCTTGGGCCAGCCCCAGCACCTTTACCCTCTTAGCGGGGTCGTGGTTGTGTTGGGGTGTGTTTGGGGTTGTTATTATGTTGGAAAAAGCCCTGTGGCCCAGTTTCCGAAGGGAGGGGACATCTCTGCTTAGTTTCCAGTACTTTTTGGTATTCGGGTTTCCTAAATGACCGTAATTCCACAGCTGGCAGCACATGCATTCCAAAACCATGACCTCCCACCACCATGTTAAACTGGCAGAAAAACATGTCTTTGTACCCCTCACCTATTGCCGCCACCACACTTGACACCATCTGAACCAAGAAAGTTTTTTTTTGGTCCATTAGGGTCACGGGACAGGTTCCTGTAATCAATGATTAGTCTGTTGTCTTCACAAATTTTGGGGGGCTTTTGGGCATATTTAGAGAGATTCCTTCGGGGTGACATCTATGGGATCAAAAGATGAAAAGTGGGGAGTTTTGGGTTGATCACGACAGTTAAAAACCCTCACCCTTATAACTTCTGCAGCACTCATTTGTCTGTTTTCAAAATACATTCTTTGGATAATACGCTAAGCAGGTGAACTTAACTTCTTTGGTTGACCATGTTGAGGTCTGTTCTGAGTGGAACCTGTCTTGTTAAACTTCTGTATGGTCTTGATCCCCATGCTGCAGCTCGGGTTTTTAGTGTTTTCAATCTTCTTAAAACCGGGCCCCATCTTTAGGGGAAAAAACCCAATTTTTTTTTTTTTCAGATCCTCAACATTTCCCTTTCCCATAGGGGGCCAGGGGTTGGAATTTTTTTCCAGTGCCAGTATGTTTAGATAGTGGGGACGGGATATCAAAAAAACTTCCCAACACCTGCTCCACTTTTCACACCTGGGGGGACCTTGTTACAGAAAACGAGTAACTGACCCCTTGTGGGATAAAAAAAGGGCAAATTGAGAAAAATTTTCCAAACCCATTTTTACTTAGGATGTTCTAAACTTTTATTCCCTTGGTTTGGGAACATTGCTGGCTAAAGAGTTGAGTTGTTTTGGGAAAAACCAAAGTTAAAACTGCAAACCCAAAAAGCTGAACACTGACTACTTAATTGATATCAAAGTGTCATACCCTTAAATTGTTGCCCCAAATGAAAAGTTTACAATAATTTACAAAAATTTTGAGGGGGTGTACTCCCTTTTGTGGGATACAGTATTTTCCCCACCCCCTTTTCCCCATCAAAAAATAAAATCGGGACAGCCTTTAAAAAGTTTAAAAAATGCTGCACACCCCCGAGCCCCAGGAATTCCCATGAGGGGGCTTTTGGGTTCCACCAGAAAGTTTTAAAACAATGGTTTGCTTAAATTAAACCAGAACTAAAAAACCAGGGGAGAAAAGGGGAACGAAGGAAGGGTGTCCCCTGGAAAAACATTTGGTGCCACATGTATGAAAACTGCCCCCCCCCCCCCCCCCCCAAAGGCCCCATAAAAAACCAATCAGAGCCCCCCTTTCTTTTCTTACAGACTCTAAAAAAAATAAAAAGGGGCCCCGCTTGTTTGGGTTGCTGGGGGGAAAAAGAAAGTCTTGACCTAAGATTTTTTCATCCCTTTCCCCCTTCGGGTTTCTGGCTTTTTATATGGATGTTACTTTTGATAAAATGGTTTGTTGAAGACCAAGATACCCTTAAATAGCAAAGATGTTCCCTAGTGCCAGTTGCCTCTTTCAGCAGAATAAATTATTCAGTAATACACCTGACCCACAACAAAAATGTTCATCAATAGTCTGTAGAAAGGTTAAAGCTTGGACTCCAAGAGCATCTGTGGGATGTGCTGAAAAACCAAGTCCAATTCAGGGACAACCCAGTTTGAAAATGAGAGGATGTAAAAGGATCTGCTCCTTCAGAGAATTTGTGGAGTCCATGCCTATAAAAGGCCCCGAGTTTTTTTTGGGGCTACATAAGGGACAATACAAAAAATTAAAACCCAAAAATTAAAAGAATAAAGGCTAGTATTATTAATATGCTGATATACTTGGATCCTTCTCAGCATTTTCACTTGAAACAGACGGGCTTTTATAATGCCCCAAATCGGGTTCCCGGAAGAAAAATTCCAAAATTTTCTAAAAATTTCCCAAGCCAAAACACCTTTCCCAAAACCAATCAGTGTTGGGGTTTAAGGTTTACCCCAAAGGCATTGTCTTTTTTAGCCATTTTATGCATGAGTTGGCCTAAAAATGCAATTGCTCTTAGGGGAATGAGCAGAAATAAAATTTTTTAAAAAGAGGAAATATAGTTTAAAACTCCCTCCCAAATCACAAAAAGCTTTATGTGGAAATGAAGGGGTCTGAATGAAATATCTTAATAATTTCATCCTACAAAACAGGAGAGTCTTTGTCACATAAGTACAAGTATATGAATGGTTAATATAACACAAATGTAGTCACTCATCAGAAATTGGCCTTTCCATTTTTAGTTATGTGGAAAATTCTTTTTTTTCAAATATTGTATATGTTACAAGGGGTTGTTCCGCCCCAAAAGAAAAAGAAGGGGGCCGGACCGGGGCCCGGGAGCCGGGATGGGGGAAGGCCCCCCCCCAGGGCCCCCGGCGTCCCCCCCCCCCCCCCCCATCGCAATGGCCCCGCCCCCAGCTTTGGCCACGCCCCCTGCGGCGAAAAATTTTCCCCGTCCAAGGGTGGGGGGGGGGGGGTTAATTTAAACCCGCGCCCCTGCACAAAGCGGGGGATCAGAAGCCCCGGCGGCAAAAAGGGGCAGGAAGTGCCTGTTTGCGCTTTTGTCCCCTAAAGGAACATTGATGGGATCCGTGGGAAAAAGCTGTTTGGAGGAGTTTAAGGGGGGAACAGAAAGGCAACGGGGCCTGCAGGTGGCCACTCATTTTCGGGGTCCTTGGAGAAGGGACCCGGGCAGGGGTCTTTAAGTGGCTGCTTCCCTCCCCCCTCCCCCGGTCCCCCCGGCGAAGGGGACATCCCCCCTGTGCCTTACCCCTGAAAAGACACCCTAGGCCCCCGGGTTTTAAGGCCGCGGGGCCCCCTCTAGGGCCCCTCCCGGGGAGGGGCCCCGCGGCCAGCGGCTTGTACACGTGCCCCCCGGGGTCTGGGGGGAAATTTCCGCACAGGCGAAAAAGGCTCCTGAAAGGGGCCGGGAAAGGGCCCCTAAAAGGGTTTTTGGGAAGGGCGCTTTTTTGGGGGGGTTTTCCTGGGTTTGGAACCCTTGGGGTGAACGGCCAAGTCCCACCCCGGGGCGATTTTCCTTTTCCTGGGGGGAGCTGCCAGCGTCGCGGTGGGAAAGTTAAAACGCGGGCCCCGGGGAATTTTCGGGGGCCCGGGTGAGGGGTCCTTGAGCAGAAAGCATTTGGTGGTCTTGCCCATCGCTACTTCATGGGTTTTGGCAGGGACTTTAAACCCCTGGGGGGTCCCCCGCGGGGTTTCCCCCGTCGGCGGGGAGAGGTTTTCGGGGGCTTCAGGCGGGAAAGCGGGGCCCCCTCTCTCGAAAATTGCCCGGGGTGTCCGGTGGAGGCGTTGGGGGGAAAACGGGGGTTTTTCGGGGATCCGGGGATGGGGATGGGCGGGGCCCCACAGCCCCTGGCAGCCCTTGTGAGTTTGGTTCTATTTTTGTGTCCTCTTTTTTGCCTAAAATCGCAGGTTTTCCAGGGGTAGCGGGCAGGTCGGGGGGGGGGCCCCCGGCCCCCATGGGGGCGGGATTTTGGGGAAGGCGGGTTTTGGCGGGAGCGGGGTGGGGGTATGAGGGATTGGTTGGCCCTTTTTCCCATTTCCAGGGTGGGCCGGGGGACGGGGGTTTCCGGCGGCGGCCCTGGGTGCCTTTCAAGGGCGTTTGGGTGTGGGGGAGGGGGTGGGGGGGCCGGGGGCTGGGGGGTGGGGGTTTATCGGCGGCAGGGGCGCAACCGGGGGCCCTGACGGTTTGGCCCAAAACGGAAAAAGGTTTGGGGGGAAATTCCGTGGGGTTGGGGACGATAAGCAAAAGGGGGGGTTTTTGGGTATGCTTCAGGGGTCCGTTGGGGGGGGCTTTGAAGAAGGAGGTCGGGGGACAAATTTGGCGGGTTAAAATTTGTAGATATTTTAAATTTGCTGCCACTGGAAAAATTTAAATTTTTGGACAAGGGAAAGAGAACAAGTCCCAAGTAGGAGGAGGAGGAAAACCCGGGGGGGCGATTGTTTCCCCCATACGTTTGAAAAATTGGTTGCAGGCTTTTTCCCATTTTGGCGAGTGTCATGGTGGAAGGCACCGGGAAAAAAAATGCTGGGGCCTTTTTTGTTATTTAATTCCATTGGGGAGGCCCATAGGGTCTATGGGGGGAGGTTTTGGTTGGGTACGACAAACAAATTTTTGGGCAAAAGGGAAAGGGAAACCCCCCGGGCAATAAAGGTGGGGGGCCAGAAAGGCTTGGCCTCGGCTGAGTGTGATGGCCCCAACCGGTAAGGGCAGTCCCCTTTTATGGGGGGGGCCCGGGGGGGCCGGGCCCGCGGGATGGGAGCAGTTTTTGTTCGGGGGAGGAGGGGGGAAAAAGGGAGGGGTTTTTTCTGGCCCGTTCAAATTTAGGGCATGTCGGTTCGGAAACAATTGTAAAATTTAAACACAGTTGCTCGGTGGGGCATTGGCCCCGGGTCTTTATGGAGCCCAAGATGCCGCGAAAAGGAAAAGGGGGAAGGGGCCCCAACAAAACCAAAAAGGGGGGTTACGCCCCCCGGGGGAAGGTGGCCGCGATGGGGGGAGTATCTAAACAGATTTTTCCCGATCAGGGGGAGGCGCAGTTTTTTTGAGGGAAGGTTTTACGTTGGTTTCGGAACCCTGCCCAGGGCAAAAGAGGTCCCTTTCACCACCCAAAAAAATTGGGGGTCGGGTTTGGGTTTTTCCGGGAGTGTTTACTGAAAGTTAGAAAAGAGAAGTGGCGCTAGGTTTGGAAAGGCGGGGCCCCTTCTCGGGTCTTTTCCCTTTCTGGAACCCTTAAAAATTTTTTCCCCCCCCTAAGGGGGTTTTTACCCAAGAAAAGGGGCCGAACAAAAATTTTGGCTATTCATCACCTTTTCTTCCCCCAGGGGGGTTTTTTATCAATGATTTGGGTTGACCCGGTTTTTTGTTCGGGGGGAAAACACCTCTTTTGATGAAAAACGGTTCGGTGGGGTTTTGGGGAGATGGGGGGGGGGGGGGGGCGTTGATGGCAAAAAACCCCACATTGATCGGGTTTCGTTTGTACCGGGTTCAATCGGACATGTTCGGTTTTCCTTTGGGTTGTTTTTGGGCCCGGGGGGTTTTTTGTGGAACGGGTCCCGCCCAATTGGGGTGTTCGATTCCCGTTCGCATTTCGAGAAGGTTTTGTTTTTTTTGGGGGGGTGGGGCGGGGGTTTTTCCCGGGGGTTTTGTTTAGTGATTTCCCTTATTTGGGGACTTCCCCTTTTTTTGTTGGGCCCGGGGGAAAAAGTCGGGGGATTTTTTCGGGTGGATTGGGGGCCATGCAGTGGGGCGCAGACAGGTTCGGGGTGCCGTTGGCCCCCAGAAAAAACGGTTGGCCCCCGCTACGTGCCTTCCCTTTTTTTTGGGGGTTTGTTTGATTCCATTGCTATGGAGTGTCGTTTGGCCCGAGGAAAGTTGGGGGACCTTTGGGGGGCCCCAAGTAGCCAGGGGCCCTGCCCTTTAAAAAGTTTTTCCGTTTTAGGGGAGTTGCAGTCTTTATTAGGGGGAAATTGGGAAATTTTTCTTGTTAAAAAAACCCCATGGGTCGAGGTTTTGCAGGGTTTGGCAGCAAACTACGTCTGGGGGTTTCCCATCCACAATTTACTTTTACGCCCTTTTAAAGATTTTTAAAGGGGGATTTGAGGGTATGGGAGGCTTTTTTGAGAAGGTTTTAATGGACGGCGTTGATTTTGGAGCCGGTAGTGTCCAATTTTTAGGGGGTGGAGATTTATAAAGGAAGCTTCTGGGGGTGGTTTGGTTTTGGAGCTTTTTCGCGGGGAGTGGGGGTAGGGGGGGTTGGCCCGGGGAGGTGGGTGCCCCAGGGTTTGGGTTTGGAATTTGGCACTTTTGTTGTTGTTTTCCCCCTTGTTTGGGGCAGTTTATTTGGGGGGTTTTGGGAAAGTAGAAATCGGAAAAGGGGGTTTTTCTTTTTTGGCCCAAACCCCGTGTGGGCAAGCCATTAAAACCCGCATCGGCGTCGTCCCCCCGGGCCCGGGTTCGTTTTGCTTAGGAAATTGTGTTGGGGGTGTTTTGGGAATTTTAATTCTTGGGGGTGGGGGTTTTATGTTCCCGGGGTTCCCAAAAAGACATTGCGGAAATTTCCCTTTTCTCGTTTGAGTGGGATCGCTTTTTGGGACTTGGCTCCGGGCGCCGGGGGGAAGGGTTTAAATTGCCCCCCGGATTTTTGGAACGGGTCGACCGCCGCGGGCAGGTTTTTAAAGGGGAAAACGAAACGGCCGTACCGGAAAGGGGGGGGTTTAGGGCCCCTTGGGGGTTTTGGGGGACATGGTTGGGGGTCCCCGGGGCGGGGGGGTCCAAAGGACACGCCCGAGGCCTTTCCCGTTTTTTTTGGGGCCCTTGTTCGTGAAGAGGGTTTTGGGCGGTTTCCAAGGGGCTCCCCCATTTTTTATCGGGTTTTGGGATTTGGTTTTCGTGGCGGGGTTTGAGGGTGTTTACGAAGGATTTTTCACCCCCAAGCGTTGAGGGGGTACTGGGGGGGCGGTCGGGGCCCATTTAGGCGCCCGATTAAATTTTTTGTTGCTGGAATTGTTTTGGGGGTTGTGCCCGGTGTGTTTTTTCTGCATTTGGGGGTGTCCCGTTTTCCGGGTGGCCTTTTCGCTGGCCTTTTTTGGGGGCCTTTTCGTTTCGGGAGCTGGGATGCCCGTCTAGGGCAAATGGTGGGTGGCTTGTTGGATAGGGATGGGGTGGGAGGGGGTTTTGGGGTTTTGGATCAAGGGGATCAAAAAAAAACCAGACGGGGAAAGGGGGGGCGGGGGGGGTCCCGGGTGGGTTGGGGGTCCAGGGGTCGTTGAAGTGTCCCCTTAATTTTTTTTTGTTCTTACAAAGGGGGGGGGTAGTTGGGGGCAGGGGGCCCCGTTGAGACAAGCGGATGGGTCATTTTTTTTTCCCGGTTCCAGTCTACGGCAGTTTTGAAGCCGGGTCTGGCCCCGTCGGGAAATTTTCTCCCCATTCTTTTTGGGTTGGGGCAGCAACGGGGGGCGGCCAGCAGGGGGCTGGGGCGGATCGGTGAGAGGGGTAGGGGGGATGGGACTTGGAGAGGTTCCGGTTATATAACCGTCCACACCCGGTTTTGGGTAGTGGCGGGTTTTGGGGAGGGGCCGGGGTTTTTGGCCTGGGGGAGGATAAACCGGGGGGTGTTTTGGGGAGATGGTACGCAGCACCGAGTTTTTTTTCGTTTGGGGGGTATTTCTTGTTGTTGGGTTATTCGGGGGTTTTGGGTTAAAGTTTTTTTTGGTCTTTTAGCTCCCGGTGGCTGCTTGGGGTAATTTTTTTGGGCCCCTCGTTTGTTTCACTGGGGAGCGGAGGAGCGGGGTTTTTGGGGAGAGCGGGGCCCGCAGATGGGAAATTCCTCACAACTTGGCGGTGATTGGGGCTGGGGATCCGAGGGTTGAGGTGGCGGAATGTTTTTGCCAGAGTTTGACTGGGTTTTCAAGTGGGGGTCGACCCCCGGATATTTTAGTGGGTGGGATGAAGGGGGTAACGTTTTTGGGGTCAATCCCCTTGGTTTAGTTGAAATTTTGGACATCTGTTCCGAATTTTTTGAGGTTGTGGGGGGATGTATTTTGGTTTTTAAACACAGTGAGGCGGATATGGGGCCCTCGGAGGTGGGTTTGGGGGCAAAAGCGCGGTTGTTGGGGGTATTAATAGGGCTGCGCCCTAAAAGCTTAAAAGGGGGAGGTTTTTCGGCCCTTTGTTTGGGGCGGAATGGGGGGCCTGTTGGGGCGCTATCCCGGGTTTGGAGTGGGGGAAGGAAAATTTTTGGAGGAGAGACGGGGTTTTACTTGAACCCGTCGGATTTGGAATTTGTGGTCCCTTGGCATTCTGAAACGGTATAGGAAAAGGGGGGGTTTGGGGGGTGTGGGGTGCGTCGCATGCTTTTAGGGGGCATTCAAACTGCGGTTTGGGGGGGTGGGGCCTTGGGGTTTTTTGGAAATCGGTGGGGGGGGGCAGATAGAAACGGTCCCCCCCTTGTTTGGTGGGCCCTTTTAGGAATGGTTGGCGAAGGGGGGGTCCTGCAGGGCGGTGTCCCTTTAGACTGGGGGGAGGTGGTAGCCACCTGGGTTGGGTTTTGGTGCCCCTTGGGGTTTGGGGGGTTTATGGCTGAGGGGAAGGTAAAAGGAACGGAACATCCGGGGGTTTCCGCCAGACCAAGTTTTGTCCAAGGACCTCAGCCCCCTTTGGGTTTTGGGGGTATCCCGTTTGGGTTTTGATGGGGCCCAAAGGGATGGCCCGGGGATACCTACAGTTGGATGTTTTGTATATTTTTATTTTTGTTAATAAAACCCGGGCCCCTGGGCCATTTCATCCCAAACCCCTTTCCCCTGTGTCCTTTTTTTGTGGGTTTGGGGGAAAGAATTGGCCCAGGGGGTGGTAACAGGTCCGTTGGTTGGGGGAAGAGGGGGGGGGGGGAGAAAGGCGCTCCCTTTGGGGGCAAGTAAATTCAGTTATAAAAACTTACATCTTTATTCCAAACAATGAAAACGTACAGCAGACATGATACCACAGTTCTAGCAGACATGTTTCGAGCACTCGTCCATATCTGTTGCTCCCCCCTCTGCACATCAGTCTTCTTTGTTCTGGAACCCCCCCATTGTACACATGGCCTCAACATATGCCTATTCCTTATTCAGGCCTGAGAAGTCCAGTAATGTGTCATGTACTGTAAGTGCATGGAGAAAGGCCTCCATATATACTTATGCCTCATTGAGGCCCAGAATCCCAAAATAGTGGGGCCCTGTACCCGTAAATGAAATGCAGGGATAGAGGCCCCCCAATTTTACTTAAAGCCTTTTTCAGGCCCAAAAGTCCCCCTATTTTGTCAAGAATTTTTCTGTAAGTGCAGGGGGAGAGCCCTTCATATATGCATATATCTTATTAAGGTCTTCAGAAGTCTCAGATCCTAGGTAGACTTTTTATTGGATGACTTTTGATCCCGCCTGTTAGGACATTGTACAGATACCAAAGATTGGTCCTAGTGACAGATTGTTTATGCATTAATCTTTATAGAAGCTTGATTCTGTGACAAAAAGATAATTCAAAAACTGCCCAGTGCAACCATAACACATATTAATGCAAATAACTATAGTACACGAGTAGGCTCTCTGTATACTGCAGCATGAAAGCATACATAAGTGTGCTCCAGGCTGAGAAATACACGGCTGCAGTGCTGCAGTGTTGACCTTTAAAGGAACACTACCATCAAATTTTTTCTTCCAACATATTGACAACCTATATGGGACTATTATATGTTTTATATATATATTATATATTATATATATATATCATATATATATAATATATAATATATATATATATATATATATATATATATATATATATATATATATATATATATATAGTAAGCTGCCGCTCAGCTCTGGGACGCCATCTTGGCCCATCCTGGGGATTCTCGCTTGGCGTTTGGACCGCCGTTCTTGGTAGAACGGTATTGGTACACTCATAAATGGCACTCTGACACGTCTTCTCTTTTATCTGGCCGGAGCCAGCGTTATTTCTCCCGGCAGTGGGTACAGGTCCAGCATTCATATAAACCAATCCATAAACAGAACATCCCGGCCGTCTAGCCACTAACTTACATAGAGGTCCTCTCCATCTGTGGTCTGTCCCTCTTGTCCAGCCCCACAACCCTCACAGCTTGCTTACTGTACTGTATTGGCTACCTTCAGCCTCTGGGGGACAGAGCTCTCTCCTCAGCTCTGCAGCTTCACACTGCCATGCAGCAACCACGCCCCCCGAACACTTGGAGTGACAAGCTTTTTATAGCCATCCCGGGATTGGCCCAAAACCCGACATGGAACCTGGAGACCTGGAACGCGGGAACAGCCACCAACCTATCTGCAGCTGTTCCGGGGAAGCCAACCTATAATGGCTGGATATCAGCCATACTACATACAGCTGTCAGCAGCCTAGTGTTGCTGACAGATAACCATTGGTTCCCCCCACCAAGGCCAGGCCCTTGGTGGCACGTCTCTCCCAGGATGACTGCTCCTAGTGGCAGAAACAGGCAACTACCTGTAGTCGCTTTGCCACAATATATATATATAATCTTTTTCTAGTAAAGAGATAAAACTCCGGAATGGGAGGGTCGACTAATCTCACTTTACTGCAGCTGCTGCTTATTATTCTATGTAGTCTCATTACAAATAGCTGGTAATGATTGCTCTGTTGTTCTCTGGACCGGGATAGATACGATTAGACTAAACAAGGCAGTGACAAGAGCAATGCATGTAAGTATAGAGGGTTCATTTTTGTCTGCACCGGGAACTTTCTTCATGCTTCTAATAACTTCTGATATCCTGCTGATAACATTTACAACTCTCAGGTCATAATCACCCTGGAAGAAAACCATCAAGCAATCCTCTCACCGCTGTGCTATCAGAGCTCACAGAGAGGGAGTCAATGAAAGTAATGAACATAAGGGAACTTAAAAATATATATATATATATATTTCTTTATTTTTTTTTATTTATTTTTTAATATACTGTATATTTTTTTATTTTTTTAAGTTCCCTTATATTCATTACTTTCATTGACTCCCTCTCTTTGAGCTCTGATAGCACAGCGGTGAGAGGATTGCTTGATGGTTTTCTTCCAGGGTGATTATGACTTGAGAGGTGTAAATGTTATCAGCAGGATATCAGAAGTTATTAGAAGCGTGAAGAAAGCTCCCGATGCAGACAAAAATGAACCTTCTATACTTACATGCATTGCTCTTGTCACTGCCTTGTCTAGTCTAATTGTATCTATCCCGGTCCAGAGAACAAAAGAGCGATCATTCTTTCATTACCAGCTATTTGTAATGAGACCATATAGAATAATAAGCAGCAGCTGCAGTAAAGTGAGATTAGTCTGCCCTCCCATTCCGGAGTTTTATCTCTTTATTAGAAAAAGATAAGATTTTATATGTAATTTTTAACTGCCACCGAAATAAAAAACAGAATGCTGCCAAAAATTCTTAAAAAATAGTTTTTCAGGAATATTGGTCTTAACAAAAATGCTCTTTTCTGACGGAAGTGTTCCTTTAAGCGTAGAGCAGGCATCCTCAAACTGCGGCCCTCAGTGTAGTTTCCCAACAGCTGGAGGGCCACAGTTTGAGGATGCCTGCCATAGAGACACCATAAGTGGAAGGAAATGTAATGCTTTTACAGAATTCTGCTCTGGGATGCTGCAGATGTTAGTGTCCCAAAGCATATCTTAGCAGCCTACTCATGCATGGCCATCCTCCACTCAGGTGATGCCACTGCATGTGCCCATTGACCCAGTTTGACATGACATGGAGCGCTATAACCATCAGTCATACTGTAGATGACTGTATTTCCAGCCCATTCTGCATACAATAAAGGCAAGCATCTGTGGCTCCTTTCCTGAGATGTTGCCTCTGTGCTGGCAATAAAAATGTACAATTAGCCCAATCAGACTGCAGATCCTAGATGTCTGGTGAGTAAGAAGGAGGGAGGACTCTAGCACAGGCAGCTGGAAGTTCTAGGCATTGGTGGTGTCTCTGTGCAGTAGAGCACATACATCTATATAGACTGCACTCACACAGACACCCACAGCAAACTTTCCTGCCCATGCCTGATCTGGAGGACGCCTGCCAGAGCCCACCGTCTGGGGGATGTATGGAGGGCTCACTGGAAGTGGCAGCATCCTAAGAAAAGTAAGAGCAGGACCTGTCCACCTGGATCTCCCGATCGTTGTGTGATCACATTCCACGGTCCCTGTGTATTTGGGAAGCTGGTGCTTATTGGCTGGATCTATCCCCCCCAAAAGCAGAGCGGATCTGCAAGAAGCAGAGAGGAGAAGAGGCGCTGGGAGCTCGTGTGGGCCCCCCGTATCCCAGGGGCCTAGTGTGCGGCCCCAATATTCAAGGGGCCTCGTGTGGGGCCCCCCTATCCCAGGGGCCTCGTGTGGGGCCCCCCATATCCCAGGGGCCTCGTGTGGGCCCCCCGTATCCTAGGGGCCAAGTGGGGGCCCCCATATCCCAGGGGTCCAAGTGTGGGGCCCCATATCCCAGGGGCCAAGTGTGGGGCCCCATATCCAGGGCCTCGTGTGGGGCCCCCATATCCCAGGGGCCTCGTGTGGGGCCCCCATATCCCAGGGGCCTTGTGTGGGCCCCCCGTATCCCAGGGGCCAAGTGGGGGCCCCCATATCCCAGGGGCCAAAGGGGGCCCCCATATCCCAGGTGCCTCGTGTGGGCCCCCCCGGTGTCCCAGGGGCCCTAGTGTGCGGCCCCCAATCCCAAGGGGCTCGTGTGGGGGCCCCCTATCTCGGGGCCTCTGGGGGCCCCCCCAATTACGGGGGCCAAATTGGGGGGCCCCCCCTTTCCCCCGGGGGGCCTAGTGTGGGGCCCCCATACCCCGGGGCCCCTTGGGGGGGCCCCCATACCAAGGGGCTGTGTGGGCCCCTATATATAAGGGTTCGTAGGGGCCCCCATATCCCGGGGGCCTAATGGTGGCCCCCCATATCCGGGGGCCTTGTTTGGGCCCCCATACCCCCAGGTGCCTCATGGGGGGCCCCCATTGCCGGTCCCCTCTTGGGGGGGCCCCCCATATCCCTGGGGTTTTGTGTGGGGCCCCCATCCCCCAGGGCCTCGGTGGGGGCCCCCATATCCCAGGGCCTTTTTGGGGGCCCCCCCATACCCCGGGCTTATGGGGGGGCCTCATATCCCTGGGGCTTCGTTGGGGCCCCCATACCCCAGGGGCCTGTGTGGGGCCCCCATACCCCAGGTGCATTTGTGGGGCCCCCACAACCCTGGGGCCTTGAGTGGGGCCCCCACAGGATTGGAAAGTGGCCGGGGATAAAAAAAAGGGCCCACTTCAAGTGAAGTTTAACACAACTTTATGTAACAGGTTTTTACTTGGCATCCACGGCTTGTGACGGAGCGTGCCCCCTCCCCTCCCCCCCTCCCGGCGCCGGCGATCAGTGACGCCCCCAGGGCGGCACTCACGATTTCATTTGTTTATGGCAGCAGAGGGAAGGAAAGGGGGGGGGACTGCTCGTGCACAGCGTGGATGCTCAAGTAAAAACACTGTTCTATGTACTATAAAGCTAAGTGTTGAACTTCACTTGCGTGCGGGCGCGGGGGGCCCCCCCTTGCTTTTACATTTTGGGGGGACCCCCTAGGGAGTAGTGGTTCTTAGGAAAAGGGGTGGGTAGGTCTACCTGCCTGCTGGACGCGCACAATTTCTTGGAATATTAGTGGATTGTGATGTTGGGAAAGGGACCATCTGCAGTGTCAATGCGGCTGCACTGAAAGCACAAGCTCATCTCCCAGGTAAGAAGGTGCACAGCAGCTGGGCAGCGCCATAGGGCACCCAGTGCCCGGCAGAAGGAGCCTGCCTACAACCTGAGCTTGTATGGATATATTTAGCCACTTGATATGCCAGGGGGCAGATGCACCTGCACGTTGCCCTGGCGACTCCCGTGCACCTGGTTGCTTTTTTTAGGGGATCGTGAACCCCATCACTTTTCCCCTCGCTTCTGGAAAAGGAATAGCTTTCCCCGGGGCCATACGTATTTCCCCTTTACCATGCCCGCATGGCTGGCTGGAGAAGAGGTGCCAGCTACTACTGTCCCTAATGTCCTTCACATCTGATACCCGCGCCCCTCTGCAGCCACTGGATCCTGCAATCAGTGCCCAGCCATTCCAGGCAAAGAGCCAGAGGGACCACTCAGTGCATTATATATGGGAAGGGACTGACTGCATGGACTGTTCTGCAATGCTCCATCGCAGGAGTACAGCACAAACCCATTGTAATGCCACTCTCTGCAGTGGGCACAGCTGTCAACTCTGCTTGCCTCGACTCTTTAGTAGTTCTATAGGTTGTAGCAGTCTTCTAGATTATACCAATGCATCTCCACCATCCTTGGTGACCTGGGCATAGCAATCGTACATGAAGCAGGGAAGCCTACCTTCAGTACCACCATGGTGCACCTAAATACGATGTGAAGGACAATGTGTGTGCCTGTGCTGTGATGTAAAACTATTAGCATGTAGTGTTATTCTATAATTTAAAATATTTTCACACACACAACAATATATATATATATTATAAAATTATTATAATATATATATATATATATATAATATATATATAAAAAATAATATATATATATATATATATATACATATGTCATATTATGATTTATAACACATTGCAGATATAGAACCTGGTGGCTACATTTGGCTTATTACTAGAATACTGGATACGGGAAATGCACATTTTCTAGTATTAATGTGGCATATGAACAGTACAGGAAAGACCCCTGCCTCCTCGCCTGATAGCTAACGTTGCCATATCACTAGGAAGAGAAGTTTCCTATTATAATCCTTCAGCACTAGGAGAATCACATGTTTGAAATCTGCATTGGGTTGAAAATTCAAAGATGTGGGGTATCGTATACTGTAAAATTTCTAGCCTTCCATTTAAAATTTTTATCAGCACAAAGTTTCGCAGTGTTCAGGACCACACTTATAGTGAGCAGTATATCAGCATGACTATGTTATGACAGATATTTATTTTTACTGTATTCAAAATTCAAATTTTGATCAATGGGCAGTAACATCAAATTCTACTTCTACTACATCTATCCACTATCTATTTATCACTATAGCTTTTATGTTTTTTGTAGATATATGTTTAAATCTATCTATCTATCCCTTTTAATTTTCATTCTGTCTAATTTCTACACTATAGCTTTATGTTTTTGTAGGAATATTGTTAAAAACTAAACAAAATATCATCTATCTTTTTCGTCCTTCTATCTATCTATCATCTATCATTATCTATCTATCTACTAACCCATCATCATCACTATAGTTTATGTTTATTGTAGGATATATTGTTAAATCTATCTATTTATCTATCTATCTATCTATCTATCTATCTAATCTGTCTATATCTATCTGTCTATCTATCTATCTATCTATCTATCTATTAATTTTCCATCTATCCATCTTCTATCTATTTACTATCTATTCTGTCTCTTCTATCTATCTATCTATCTATATCTACTATCTACTTCTACTATCATCACTATTTTTTTCCTCTATGTATAGCCACTTCTCATGGTATATAGTAAATCTCCCACATGAATGATGTGTATAAGCCTCTGGTAAAGATCTCCTCCAGAGACATGCTTATTACACGTTTGACATGCATGTATGTAAAGAAAGCATCCCCCATTTTTTTCTGCTCGGGTCGTTCACCCCCTCAGTGGGGGGGTGCCTATGTACACCCCCCGGGATTGTGCTTCCTGAGCAGCCCCCTGATATGGGGGGCACAGTATGTTTTTCTCAAACATCCCATAGATCTGTGACTACTAGCAAACCCCCCTGTGCTTCACTGGTGCTGAAGAGAGATTTCCTCCACAGTTTTTAATGAAATGCTTCTCTGTAGCAGAGTGTGGAGAGTGATGTATGGCCTAGCCTTCTACTTATTGCATCGTACAATCTGTTTTATGCTGATGTTGTCATAGATTACACCTATGAAAGGCAATTATGATTTAAAGAGCAATGTGTCGAGCGCAGGCACTTGCATTTACATTAGCCATCACTGCTCCTTCTGTTCAACGTAGACAAAATACATTCTGCAGACGTATGCCTTCTCAATGCCATCATATACTGACCCGGGGTTTGTGGGCCCCGCTGCCAATTGAAGCAGATGGCACCTTTATTTTTGTGAGATTTTGGCATCTTCCGCCTCTCCCTCTCTACAGCAATCTTTAGCTATTCCACCCAGCTGATGTTTTATAGATAAGCATGGTTGCTGTGTTGAGAGAACATCCTCTTTACAGATTAGTTCAGTTTACACTTTAGCATGATGTGGATAAAGGGTTTGAGCCTGTGCCTGAGAAGTCAGCGGTGCGGGTTCCTGCAGCCTACCCTCAAAGCCAGTCACCTCTTAGCCTTAGAGCTGAACCCGAAATGAATTATTAGAGAGCCGTAATGTAAATGCTTAAGAGGTACAGATGTGCCTGTTTATCAGCAAGAGCCTTGCTAATAGATGGCTCTTGCTATTCATTGCATTTGTACTCGGACATGCATCAGCAAACCTGCTAGCCTCACAATTTACAGCATGCATGATTAGTGGCTTTTGCTGGAAGAGATAGCGAGCCCTATATATAAAGTGGATGCTAAGTAGTCTTTGCACCCTGTGTCTTTTGTGCATTATGATTCGGACTTACTATTATAGTAAGGCATCTGTCTCACTATCCTTTCCTATTTTCTTCATTCCACTCTTATTATATATTATTAACTGAGACGTTCATTGCCCAGTGTTCCAAAGGTATTGGAACTTGCATCTCAGACACATATGTAACAATCAGTGATAGTACTCATTGTAAGAAAACTATATATCTATTTTATAACAATCAGTGATAGTACTCAGTGTAAGAAAACTATATATCTATTTTATAACAATCAGTGATAGTACTCATTGTAAGAAAACTATATATCTATTTTATAACAATCAGTGATAGTACTCATTGTAAGCAAACTATGTTTATTTTATAACAATCAGTGATAGTACTCATTGTAAGCAAAATGTCTATTTTACTTTATGCATTTATTATATAATTACACTTCCTATGTTGTTAAAACCCTTCTTTTTATGTTTAAACCATATTATCCATAGCATAAGCAAAACTGCATTGCTGATGTAAGAATGCCATGTGCTTGAGATTGCATATACTCCAGTGCATGAGGCGGCAGCAGTTGTGGGTATATACTGCAGCACCAGATTCAGGCACGTATCAGGAACACAGCACGGGTTTTGAGTTCTCTCTAAGGCTGCATTGTGCTCCACCAACAGCCGCAGTTTAGAAGAGGGACTGTCGCTTCAGCATGCTGTTAAGGAAATCGGTCACTATGAGTAAAATACTCTGATATATGATGTCCAATATAAATAAAGACAAAGCAGTTACCTCTGGCCACAGAGGCAGAACTCACATAGACTTAGTATACGTCTGTTATTTCAGTATGCTTTATAACCTTTTTTATCTTGATATTTTAGTGTTAAAATAGGACTCCTCATTTTTATTACTGATATTATTATCATTATTATAGGTGGTTGGTTCATAACAGCAAGCCCTATTAATACAGCCAGCTCCCACTTATCCAGATTCGAAAACCCTTGATGTCAGATGTAGTTATAGAGGGCAGTTTTGGCCAGTTCATGCCTATCATGCAAATGCTACTTGTTGGCTGCTTTCAACTCACGATTTATGAGCAGGATTCTGAACTGTGGATGTCTTTGAAGATGACCATATACCCTAATGGGGCATGTAGACAATTGTTATATTAGTGAGGCGAGCATACTAAAGATAATTAGTTACCACTTTTTGCCCCACAAATCTGTCGATAGTGCTAGATAAGTAACTAGGAATCAAGTTATAACATACCCAGAGGCATAACTTCAAGCTCTTGGGCCCTAGTGCAAAAATTAAAATAGGGCCCCCCAGTTATCATATGCCATTTTACAATAACTGATGTTTTCTATGTGGCATGAGAACTTTTGGGCCCCCTCAGGCTGCAGGGCCCGGTAGCCACTGCTACCACTGCACCCCCTGTAGCTACGCCCCTGAACATACCTCTGCTATTAAGTGGCAAAATTTCCATCCATTAAGGAGATCGCTTCAACAGTCACTCAAGAACAGACAAGCAGGATTTTTCATCGGAAAACCAACGATCAACCATCCCCATAGACTTTAATAGAAAATCCACCCAGTAGTCTACACTGAATTAATTTTCAGCCGGATGGATTTTCACACCTCCGGTGTTTCGAAAAACTTGGAACATGCACAATCTTCTGCCTAGTTTTTGGGTGGAAGCTGTGCTAGTCAGTGATTAAGGGGGATGGGCAAATCCTCACATCATGGACAGAAATGTCCCCCAAAACCATTGAAAAGACGATGGAATACTGACCAGATTCTTAATCCGAATCTGACCGGTATTTTGTCACTGCCGTGTGGCCATAGCCTAAGGGAACGCTCAGAGGATGTGGTTAAACAGTTTAAAGGGAATGTGTCATCAAAAATGACTTATGTCTTACTCCCACATTTTTATGTTAAACACATTTTTTATGAATTTATTGGTTCTTTTTAATTTTCTATAATCACTTTCATATTTTTTTTAATAATTCCTTAAGTCCTGCAGTTTTTCACTTTGGGCCACATAAGCCTAGTAATCGTCGTGACACATCGTTCTGTTAGAGAGCTCTTCACATTTGT
The DNA here is from genome assembly GCA_025379985.1 of Phyllomedusa bahiana. Classification (NCBI taxonomy): domain Eukaryota; kingdom Metazoa; phylum Chordata; class Amphibia; order Anura; family Hylidae; genus Phyllomedusa; species Phyllomedusa bahiana. The sequence continues at coordinate 115,135 of JAODAL010000113.1, forward strand.
CTGCTCTTATCAGTAAAAGCAGGGTCAAACTGAAAGGAGACACCATTGTTGTACAGATAACACAGAATCCCACCAGTCACAAGAGTGGAGATGTCACAGCTCGCCCTTCTCCCCATCCCTGCCCAGTGAAAACTCTCCATACAAGTCTATGGGAACAGAAACTGTCTTAGAATCCAATGCATGAAGCTGCTGTAAAGTATCTCATCAGACCTGCTGTGTAAAAGCAGTGCAAGCAAGAATGTGTCTTCCCCACAATCATATATAGAAGAACTGAATAGAGAAATCTACAATCAGGAAATAAAAACGACTGAGAGGAAGAGAATATGGATCAGGGGCTTGATTTAATAAGTAAAAAAATAAATTGGCGACATATTCCCTTTAACAGCTTAAGCTTGTTTTCCCTAGTCATGCTCCTACTAAGAACATCAACATAGGTATGTTTATACTGGATTCATAGTCATCTATCTAGTACTGCCCTTTAGTTCCACTAAGTCAATATTCACTGCTTCCAGGCGCCTAAAAAGTTTTAGGCTATGTCTCCTCTGCACACATTTACAGTCGTTTTTTCAGTGTTTTTAATTTTCTAAAACCGCCAAAAAACGACTGAAAACAGATACCATAGACATTATTAGTGAAAACATTCTGTAGCCTCCACAGAACGTTTTCTTTTTGCTCGTTTTTGCTGCTGGTCATTTCTTGTAACATGTTCTAAAAAACGACAGAGCAGGGCAGAAGCTTTACTATGTACTGTGTAAACCGCCGGAGGTTTTTTGACGTGGATTTTTGGTGTGGTTTTTGGACAGTTCTGCTGAAAAACTGCCCAGGTGTTTAAGAAGGTATGTGAATTTCGCCTACATTAAAAACTGCCCAAAACATGCCAAAAATGCCACAAAAAACTGAAAACCACCGAGAGAACTCGCCAGAAACACAGCTGCTTTGGACAAAAAGCTGACGTTCAATATATAGGGGGTGATTTTATTAGGTTTATTTGTGTTTTGTTCTTTATTTTCATTAGTGAGGTGGATGCTGTGTGGGGCTTTGTCGCCTGTGAGCCCTTGTGAGTCCTTTTGGTTTTTGGGGCCCATTAGTTTCTCGGAGTATCCTTTTTTGTCCATTGTGGGTTCCATCCCACGGGTATCTTGTGGTGTTGGGCTTTTCAAAATAGCAAATTTTTTTGCATTTATTATTTTAGAGAAATCAAGCGTTTCTTAACTCTCTCCAAAACTCGCCTTTCCCCCAACATACCAATCCTCATCTCAACTTACCCCCTTCACACCGCAGTCCTCAATAGCAACCTTGAATGCCCATTCCACTCTCACTTTTCAATCCAAATGCGTCACCTGCCGTTACAATTCCACAAGAGGTAGGTTATCACTTTATGTACGGAGACCGATAGCCTCGTCTAGGTATTCCACGTGGCCACAAAATTCCCTTCGTGCAATTAGACGGATAATGGTCCTCTTGTCCCACACTCATAAAATATACTTAACCCAAGAGAAGGTAGGCTCCGATGTCACTGCTGGAGAGCCTTCCTTTTACTTGCATAAGGAACAGCAAGGATCAGGAAATAAAAAGATAAGAGAGCAAGTCCCTAAAACCATATTGAACCAAACCCAACTCAGGTTAAACAAACACCGAAATATGTCCCACCATCCTCCACACCAACAACGATAGGGTGATAAAAAGGTCTCCAAAATACAACTTCACCTACACCCCCCCAATCCCCACCCAACCAATCAACCCCCTGATTAAGACAACCCACCAAATCAATCTTCTAACCCACCTACCTATAAAACCCCCTGCAATTTTCAACCCTATCATGAAGTCCATGGGCGTACTATACCCTCTCTTTTCTACTATGATATGGTCAGTACGAAGAAACGCCCGTGACAAGAAGCTTATATCAACCCCATGCACATGGCATCCCACTCCACCGTCTCACCCTCCAGGACTGAATCTGACCGCAGCTTACCAGCAGTTCCTGATTGCAATACCCTTTTACGTGGCATTTCGCGGCGCTATCTCCTTCTCACGCTGACAACAACATACCAGACTGGGACAAATCATAGGCAATAGAGACGTTTGATTAAGACGTCAAGACAAAATAACAACAAAATTCAATCCTTTTGTAGTGAGACACTGAGGACACCATCCCCTATAATATTCCGAGTATGGCAAAACTCTTTACACGTGAGAAAGTATGGTCCATTATTTCATAAATCATAACTTGCTGTAAAGTCCGTTGGAATAATTACTCTACTGCATGGTCAGTCTATGTGGGACATGACTTGTCTTCAGAATACATACTTATAAGGTCTGATTGGGGATTTATCTTACACTGTTAGACCTGCCAGTTGAATTAATGCAAACCATTTAATGGAAATCAACATTTCATTCTAACATAAGTCAGTTCCATTAATATGAGTTCCATCTTCTCATAGGACAAGAATGACACCATTGTCCTACACATATACATTCGGGTTTTCGTCTTCCGTGTTTGGGGTTGTGTAATATTCAAGTCGTATTTACGCGAGTATTACTCCATGCCCCCGCCTCCAACCCTCAAATACCCCCAATATCTTGCCCCAAGCTTGCGACTATCGGCAAACTCCCGAGCTTAGTCTACAACAGGCACAGGTGATTGGGTGCAGATTTCAAAACCGCCGAGGTCCCTGCAGGCTGAATATTGAACATGTTTCTGTCTTCCTAGAGGATTATCCACTTCTATTTTATGGCCTGGTAAGTGTTAGCAAATCCAAAAAAACCGCCGACCAACGGGTGTAAAGAAAGTAAATTAGAACACACGCAACGTCCCATTACGGATTTATCCCAAAATTTTGCTTTCAAAACCAGGACGTCCCGAAAATAACCCAAATTGTTCCGAGAACTCACCCAAGCCCTAATACTACTAATTATATACTCAACATTTTCATTGCTTGTATGCCCCAAAACTCAACTTATCTGACCTCAGCTCAAATCAATATAAGAATTCACCTCCTCGGGCCACCAATAAAATACCCCCATTATCAGTCATACACTACTACTCACATGTCTTTAAGAACTAATATGCCTTAAATTCAATAAGATTCTTCAATACATCCATTCTTGTTGCCACCAAGGAGGCTAGTAAACAAGCAATCACAACATTATGTACATCGATTTATCACACCTTACTCCGACCACTGACTCTGATCTTTAATGGGTAAGCTTCGTTACGGTGTTCCAAAATCTCATACCTCCTTTCAAATTTTTTCCCGGAAAACAGACTCCCCTTCCCCCTCCCCCACATCATACAGACTACACTTAAAATCCCATATTTAACTTTCCACCAACCTAATCGGACATCCACCCCCCCCCCGCTCCACAACTGTCTACCGCCCCCAACCATCCCAAGCCTTTTGTCAAGAGTCATAAGCCAATTTAACACAAGCCCACACCACCATAACCCCAACATCCCCGTTCTTCCCAGTCCTGCATCTCCGTGGATGACGACCACACTCCCTGTCCCCACTAACTACAACCCCGCCCCCTTAACTCCAAGAACCTCCCCACCCCCAATCTCTCACATTCCACCACCGGTTGCAATATTTGTACCCACAACTAAATATTCCCCGTTTCATAAATCTACACCCTCAACCCACCTCGCCCTTTACGTCGCCTTCCTATCACACCACCTAGTTTTTCCAAGATACCGACCTATCCGAACCTAAACACCTATTCCAGTAATCTCCTGATCTCATGTGACAGAAAAGCTAACATGCAGCAGCCTTCAATTGTGTGTTTTGGTGGGCCCGACGAATGTAAATTTGTGACGTGTGGAATCTCTACCAGAACATTGGACAAATCCACCCCCACCCAAAAATACGACGCGTGTCCCCCAACATATCAAGTCCCCCACCTATACTCCCATAGCTCGCACCCTCCTCTGCGCCTCCCACGCATCCCTCACCGTGTTTTGTCCCCACAATTGCTAAAATTTCCTGACAGTGATTACGCAATCGCCACGACGCCCTCAAGCAGATCGCATGGACCTTTTAGCTTGATCAGGTGACCCCTCTGCTAGGGGGGTAATACTGCGTGTTTTTTCCACACTTCTTATTTAATATCGTTCTTACTGTAGGGAACAAGTAAGGAGCTTGCAAGAGTTTCTTGGTAGTCCCGATCCGATACATAATCACACATCGAGAAAGCTACTCCCCAGTCCACTTGATCACAATGAAGAAACAAATCTAACCCAAACTATTCCGCTCGTCCCATTTCATCTCGTTGGTTTCGCGGGTTTCTTTCTTCCCTTTCTGGTCGTGCCTCACGGGCTGGCGGTGGTGGCTGCTTGGTGGGGGGGGGTTGGCGGGGGTCGCGCGCTGCTCACACTCGACGCCCTGCAGGGTCCCTGGTCATGGAACGTCATCATGCTTTATTGTTTAAATTCTTCACGGCAGAGCAGATACAGGCAAGGAACACGCCTTCGTGGCAAACACCGGCTTTAAGGTTTTGCCAATCTGTGTCCTAAGATGGAAAAATATTTATAGAGTAATAGCGACGGTGTGCACTGTACACACTTGGAGAGGGTACACTGAGCAAATATTGTAACATCAGGTGTTTCACACATAAACTCCCGACCCTCTCCAACTGGGTTACATAACCCTAATCTGCAATCCCCCTGTCCATAGACCTATTTCAAATAGCATATTTTTTTGTACAACCATAATAATAACCCAGCCTTAAACACTACACAACGCTACACGCTTGCACAACCCACACAACGCCCCCGCTCCACAAGACACCAATGCGTCTATTCCCCATCACATGGGATTAACAACAACCAACAAACCTCCTACATGGTAGAAGTAAACGACGACCCAATTGTGAATAAACACACTTCCTAAACAACACAGAGCCTTACAAAACAACAGACCTCAACATAATAATGAAGAAACACAAGGACAAAGTAAATGAACACTCAACAAGTCTTTATTAAATAGATCAATTAAATACATCAATCACAGAGACTGATCCATATTGACTATGGTAGGAGAAAGAGTAGGTGTGTCTTAGTCAGTACATTGTTTTCTTGTCTGCCGATCAGAAAATATACATATATCAGGCAGATGTTCTAAACATAATCTAAGTAAGGGTATGTCCACATTACTTATTTGTCGCGTAACTGCGCACGTATTTCGCCGCGTATGGCGCTTATACACAATGAAATGCGGGGCGGCGACTATTACGGAAGAATTCAAAGTTCACAAACTGATCTTAAGAATTACTCTTCATCTCCCCGGGCATACACTATGATCATATTGTACTCCGGGGGAGAACAGGGACATGTCCATTGTTAGGGGCGCTTACGTCAATGCCAGCCCCCCCCCCCCCCCCCCCCCCCCCCCCTGTGCTTTTGAATTACGCTTCCAAAACACCTGGCATATTGCGACGCGTACCATACGAGCCCCAATACGCCATGTGAACATTCTCTAAGGGTAACAAGTACATAAACTGCAACAAAAATACTAATTTAAGCAATCTTACCCATAATTAGCAATTTAAAACACCACTAATGGTGCCCCTTTCCACTTTCCCCATTAGCTTTCTCAAGGGGTTCTTAAATATTACATGGAACCCTCAAAATAAATCAGTGGATGCAATGAGATCTTTACTCACCAGTTTCACTTATGTTTATTACACTTGTATAATATATGAGCAAATCTAAAAAATTTGGGGGTTAAATGGGGGGCTCTAAAAATTTACAAAGAATTAATGTTTAGAAAACACAAAGAAAGTGTAAATTTCATTTTCTGGCTGATGTGTCAACACTGTGATGAATACAACTTGAATGTTAACGCATTTTGTTTCATGTTCATTGCATTAACTGATGCAATAAAATCGGCTTCATCTTTTATTTTTTAGTGTAGGCCATGGGTCATTTAACAGGATAATGGAAAGTCTGCCTTGTAAATGTTTATTGCATTTAAGCAGATTTTTTACATTAGCTTTGGTGAAATAATCCAATAAAAGGGGGAGATGTTGGGTTTTTCTACTGACAGTTTATTGAGATAGAGGAGTTGAAGGTAGTTGGTTAAGAGTTTTGATAAATTTGTAGCAAAGGTCATTTATAATATCTGCCAACAGGTGACATGGAGTATTGTCCTATTGGCACAAGTTGTTTCTAACTGATGTTGCTACATGTCATCAATCTTTCTCATACACCTTATAGACCAGGGATGGGGAATGTCCGGCCTTATGCTCAAAGCAGGGGCGTAGCTATAGGGGGTGTAGATGTAGCAGTCGCTACCGGGTCCTGCAGCCTGAGGGGGCCCAAAAGCCGTTCTGCCACATAAATAGACACCAGTATTGTAAATTGTGCATGGTAGCTGCGGGGCCCATTTCACTGTTTGCACTAGGGCCCCGGAGCTTCAAGTTACGTCTTTGGCTCAAAGTCCCTGAATCGGCAAACAAGAGCCAGGAGCCTAGGAGATAAGTATAAACCATGGCATATCTCAAAATATATGATGCAAAAGGTATTTTTTTCTATTTACAACTTTTTTGGGGTAATAATGAAATTGGAAATCGGGTTGATCCCCATTTAGACTTGACAATTTTAAAAATGGTACACAATTTTTTTTTCTCAAATAGTATTGGTGCAAAGATTTGGCGTGAGTCTTTAATTGGTTTAATTGAGTTGGATATGAGGAGAATGGATTCTCCAGAAAAGTATGCGCCCAGATCTTGTTCAAGCTGTTCCTTCCCAATGTGCTACTGCGCATGCACTGGTCTCTGAAGCTTCTGCCATTTTTTTTCTGATGTATGGACATCAAGTGCTTCAATAGCAGCTCTAGTACATTGCATTTCTGCCAGGGGGTTTTTGGGTTTTTGTTTGGGGGAGAGGGCATGGCATCATGGGCCCTTTAAATGAGAGGGTTTTCACTGTTCAAAGTGGGGAACATCCGGATTTAAAAGGGGTTTCTCACTAAATTGATTAAATTTCCTTGTGGGGTTTTTCATTTTGAATTCAGGGGCGGTTTACGGCTTCATGGGTGCAGTAGAAGCCGGTTGGGAGTTTAAAGAACCAGTGCTGGCAAAGTTCTTGAATGGAGTTTGTGCACCCCATAGAAGGGGGATGTTAAAAGGGGTTTTTAAAGTTTTTGGGTTTTTTTTTTGGTTTTTTTGTTGTGGGGGAAAATTTAATAATACTTAGTTTCATTTCGTTTCTTTTCTGTCATCAGCTGAGGCATGAACAATACAGCATGAGGGGGATAGCTTTAGGCACCTGTGTGTTTGCTGATCAGAGACAGCAGTACCAGCTATTATTTAGGGGTGAATGAAATAAATGTAAGACCAAATATAGCAGGCTAATATTTAAGTTACTAATTCTGCATAGTCCCCGAATGATGTTATAAATCTCCAATGGCCCTCGGCAGAAACAAGGTTCCCAACTCCTGCCTTTTGAACTAGGGGCCACAGTATGAACTGCGGGTTTGTTAAATAACCCCTTTTTTGCCCATTGGTTACTATGGACAAAAGAGTTAGTTTTAGACTTAAACAGTTTTCATACATGTGGCCCTAGGGGTTTGAGAAAGCTTGAAAGCATTCTGTAGTAGTAACACTCTCATCCTTTCAAAAGTAAAGGTCAATACATTGTAAATTTCTTTTAATGATCATAAAATCGTGATGCTTGGAATCCATATGTTTAGCTGTAATTGATGGGAAGACCTCAATTTAGACTGTTGTTTTTACACACACTTATGGAAAATTTTAAAATTTTCTTGTATTAAACTGTGAAAGGGGTCATTTTTTGGAGCAAAATAGGTCAAGTTTCCAGGGCTGGAAGCAGAACTGGTCAGCAAATTTTAAGAAGAAGACTGTATAAATAACAGAGAGTTTGGTGAAATGAAATCCCTTTTTACTGAATGATAAAAGGGGGACTTTTCTCTCCAAAAAACATTTATATTTTTTTTTTAAAAGATGGGTATACCTTGGGACTTATCTTTCCAATTCATAGCTGCACGTAATCCTGCCCAAAGTTAAAAAAAAACCATTTCCTTATATGATTTTTCACCTTTGGGTTTTACCCGGATTATAAACTCGGTGCACAGCTCAGAAAGTCATGATAGAAATCATCATAAAGCTTTAGTACATTAGTTCCACAAGCGAGATCTGTGTGTGGCAAAAATAGGGACAATTCATCAAATGGTTGATGTGTCTTATGAAAAGTGACATCACTTTCTGGCAATGATACATCAATGTCTGAAACGTTACCACCAAAAATAAGGGGTTGATTATTTCACTCTTTTTTTAAATTAAAAACATTAAGGCCCAGGAAGACAAAAAACATAGTTGGGTATTACAGTACTTTGGCAAAGGCTTCAAAGCTGTCCTTCTCTATGATGCTGTGATTTTTTTTTTTGTAAATCTTATGTTTTTTTTTTTTATCATAATATAGTCAGATAGTGAATGTAGTTAAAGGGAATGTGTCATCAAAAATGACTTATTGTTTAACTCACATTTTTATGTTAAACACATTTTGTAGGAATTTTTGGTTGTTTTTTTTAATTTTCCAGATCACTTTCAATATTTTTTTTAATAATTCTGAAGTCCTGTAGGTTTCACTTTGGCCACTAGGCCTAATAATCGTCTGACACTTCCTGCTCTGTTTAGAGAGCTTTTCAGCAGTGTGCTCATTCAGTAAAAGCAGGGTCAAACTGAAAGGAGACACCATTGTGTACAGACAACACAGAATCCACCAGTCTAAAGAGGAGATGTCACAGCTCCCCCTCTCCCCTCCCTTCACAGTGAAAACTCTCCTATACAAGTCTATGGGACAGAATCTGTCTTAAGAATCCTATGGGAATGAAGCTGCTGTAATGTATCTCTGACTGCTGTTAAAGCAGTGAAAGCAATAATGTCTTCCCCACAATCATATATAGACGGCCGAATAGATAATCTACAATCAGGAAATAAAAACGACTGAGAGGAAAAGCATATGGATCAGGGCCTTGATTTAATAAGTAAAAAAAAAAAATTGGCGACATATTCGCTTTAAATATTACAGACACCTAGGGCGACATGTATGAAAGGGTTTTTCACCCTTTTTTTGGCGTACAATGAACCTAACTGAGCCAGCTATGATGTCTAACACATACGTTAGGCGCATTGTTCGTAATGCGCCTAACATGAAGGGGTGTTCTGGGGGCGTTATGGAGGTGTGTCGCACCACACTCGTAATATTAGACACATATATGAATGTGGTTCGGCAAAACTAGGTGCATTACTGCTCCGAGAGGCAGACCTATTTCAATGTTTGATTTGCTGTAAGGGGCAAAGATGTCCAATATTTCTCAACTTATACCAGTACATTAATAAAAAGTTATTTATTATACTTATCAAACTGTATGAAATTTAATTATTTAAATTTAATGAAAAATGTGATCATATAAAATTAATATAAAAATATAAAATGTCCCCAAAATATAGAAATATCTCCTATAAAATGTATTTAAAATTCATAGAATCTTAAACTAATTTTACATTAAATAACCCACAGATTATGTTGTTCAGATTTTTATATTTTACATTTTTACTACATTAAATTTGAAATTTATTTTTACGGCTCTCATCCTTTATTCTACATACAGCAAGAGCCAGTACAGCACAGGTATTGCTGGGACCTGTGGTTCTCCGAGCAGGATCAGTACCATAGTTTCTATTCACTGACATGCAATTCTAATGATTTCTCTCTTATTTCCAGCCTGTCTATAACCTTAATTATTAATTACTTATGCACCTAAGTTCCGTAATGCGAGTAACACATAGGCGAGGCGCGTCGAACATTACACATCATTTATGAACGCACAAAAACCACTTTCATACATCAGGCGCATTTGACACATAGGGCCTTGTACTAAAAGGACAGTCCATCCTCAATCAAGCATGATCACCTTCAACATCGTCCCATGTACTGTATCTATTCTGCTTTTCCTTGGCCTCCCAATGATCTGTTCTTGATTTTCCACTTCACCTTCCACTCCCCTGTAGTGATCACTAACTGCATAAGTAAAGGTCGGTCCCATTGATTGCTGGGTCCCAAACTAGCAGCTATGCTTGATCTGTTGTTAGTTGCATCCATGGTGAACACATTTACTTAATCCACATATGCATTACCTTGCACTGTGCTTATAGCCTATGACGTTAACCTGATGAACTTTTTAGTCTTTAAAACCTTTCTTGTGGACACTGAGAACTAAAGAGGTCAATCAGGACAACCCAGAACATATACAAAAACCAATTGTAATGTTACCTTGTTTTCCTGTTCAGATATCAGTTGGTTGTAGTAACTGTTTTGCTTACAGCTAGATACAACTGGAACAGGATAAAAGGCCTTAATGGGTTGTCTCACTACAAGGATTGCTTTTTATGTTAAAGATCTTGCAAAAACAAGTCACTTTGCAATATATATCTATTAACAGTGCCCTACCTATTCCTAGATATCCCCTCTTGTATGAGCTGCATCAGCTCCTCAGGTCGCTATAGCTACAGACCTGTTCAATCTCTTTTGATAGGCTGTCAGCACTGGTTGCTATAGCTTCAAACCTGGCTTCTAATGCAGCCTAATAGAAGCCAGTAAACACGCCCCTGAATTCAAAATGAAAACAAGAAAACAGGACTGAGGTAAGATAAATCAATGTAGTGAGACAACCCCTTTAACACTACATCCCTACAGGAATATAGACTAATCAGCCATAACATTAAAACCAGTGAGAGGTAAAGTAAATGTATTATCTTGTGACAGTGTCTCATTCAGATCTAGGGGTATGATATATTAGGAAACAAATGAACAGTAATTTTTTTTTCAAATTAATATGTAGAAAGCAGGAAAAATGTATAAGGATCTGAGTAACAAGGGCCAAATTGTGAAGACTAGATGCATGGGACAGAGCATCTCTGAAACAGCAGGTCTTATGTGGTGTTCCAGGTATGCAGTGGTTAGTACCTACCAATATGGGCCCAGGAAAGGACAACCAATGACAGGATGTTGGGCGACCAATGCACATCAGGAGAATAGGCTGACATATCTTGTCTAGTCCCACAGAATAACTACTATACCACAAATTACTGAAAATGCTGGTAATGCTGTCAAGGTGTCAATACTATACGAAAAAAAAATTCAAGCAGCACTTCCAAATAGACCAAAGCATCTCTTTATTTACCCATGCAGGATATCCCATGCACCACAGCTTGCTAAGTGCAGGGCTGCATAGCCACAGACCAGTCAGATTGTTCATACTGACCCCTATCCACCTCTGAAGATCATTGGAATGGACCATGAGTATCCCAACTGGACCAAGGAGCACACAGTCAATTCCTTTGAAGTTGCAAAGGTTTTTTGTATCATACGGGAACCCTGCATGATATGTTATGACTGATCAGCATATATAATCAACTAATTTGAGGTTACTTCATGCCTTATACAATGTACTATGATGGGATCTCCTCAAGTCACAGGGAAAATATTCACTAAGCATTTTCTTTTGATAGTTTAATAAGATTTTCCTGTAGTGAAAAGTTACAAGTATGTAGCATATACTGGTGTGGGAAGGTTTAGGGGTCTTCTACATTTGACTAGACATGTAGATAGTTTTATAGATTTTCTCTTATAAATATTGTCATAATCTGCATGTCAAAAAGAGCAGTTCAGTGGATGTGCTGCCTGGAATCAGAGAGCTCCATTTAATGGGCTCATTACAAAACAATGGATGGATGTGTATTCAACACACTAACAGCCCCTTTCAGCCAATTTATTCAGGATCAGAAGATGGAAAACTCTCTTTATTAGGTAGCCTTATTTAAACGCTCGTTGCTGGGACATTTTGAAATAATTGTTAAGATTATACAATGTGTTTTTTTCATCGTTATATTGTCTGGAACTGTGTCAAACCCTTTCTTATAAAGCACCACATCTTTTATCCCAAAGCTAAATTAAAATATCATGGCTGACCTTTGGTGAACTCGCGTGCTGTTTTCACCCGTTCCTTCAATACGAGCAGTTAATGGGTATCCACAGTTATTTCATTTACAACTGAAGAACATTTTCACTTAGCTCTCAAGTTATCCTATACTGCATATTCAGACTGGAGTACTTGCTCTGCAGTAAGTCCGTTTTAAGAAATCTCCCCTACTGTTTGGTTGATTGGCCTCCTATGAAAATGGCCCTGGTGTGTGTATACGAAGGATAACAGTTTGACCATGACGGAGCAATGCCAGGCTGTATTAGGCATTGTTTAAGTTTACTTTTTTCTGCGGAAAAGTGGATGTAAACTTTGATAAATTAATTGCAAAAAAATATTTGTTTGATAAAAAAGTGACAAAACATTTCACAAAGATAAAAAATATCAAGTAGTAATTTGTTACGATTTCCAACCGGGATGGCTAGAAACGTTCGGGTATGGCGGATCCTCTGGGCCCACCGCGGGCGCAGATGGTAACACACGCGGTGGGCAGCCGAAGTGCAGGTCTGGCTAGCTGGAATGGAGAACAGGGTGTAGCCGGTAAACGTATGGCACAGTCCCAGGATGTTAGCAGACTTGGTATGACGCCAGGTATCAACAGGTGATAAGCAGACAGGTGCAATGGCAGGAGTTCAGCAGGAACTGGTAAACGTGCAGGATAAATGTACTGGGTACAGCAGCAATGCAGCAGCCAAGGGGTCAAGCTCTATGCAGGACAAACTCAAACAACAAACAGACCAGGAGCACAGGGAGGACGTTCCTTATGAAGGCAGAGGTGACAGGCCACTGGGCTAGATATAGGAACACTGAGTCTTCAAATGCAGTGCAGTGCCGCGCACGTGCCCCTAGAGGGAGCAATTGTGCGCACAGGACGCCAGGGAGCTGGAAGAAACAATGGTGACTCAGACCTGCCAGCAGGAACAGCTGCAGGACTGCAAGGAATCGGGACAGATGAGAGACAAAAGCCAGGGACACCAGAGGATGCCGCAGCAGCGGCCGGGACACGGGAGACACGGGCACGCTGACGGTCCATAGCAGGGACCGCGGCGTGAACCGTGACATAATTGTCTTCTAATATAATGTATTAAGTGCTTTCTTAAATAGACAATTATTCGGTGACATGTTCCCACTGCTATATCACTGCTAAACTAGGGTGACTTACCACTCACATGGGTGACAACTGAGACTGGAGACAAATTCTGGAATTTTGGAATCTTTGAAATGATGCAGTAGAGTTTCTAGCAACTTGATGGTGAAGGACATGTCAAAGACTCGAGTGAACAGGTGGTCTTATTTAATAAGTATGTTCGGATAAGGTTATCTAATTCTCACATATGATGTAATGTGTAAAAAAAAAAAAAATAGCTCTAGAATTATCATATTGAGATACCCCATTACTCTTCTTCTGAATCTATAGTATAACTCCAGTTTTATCCACAGAACTGCTTTTCCTGTCTTCCTCTGTTCCACGCAGTTACAGCTGATTATTTCCTGATACATCTTTCACCACCTAATTTATCATATTTCCCACTGCTAAAATAATCTCCTAGGCGAGCCATGAGATATTGTGTTGCAGAAGGGACTACCGGCATCCCACCAGCTGGCTAAGCCTGGTGGTTAACATCAAAGGAGACAGGAGCTGTGACAGCACATTGGTCATTTAAAATATCCCTTTTATTCCATTATACATAGCTTTAAATCTGAAATCCGCAGCTTAGAAATCTGAATTTTGAGACAGCTGTTTCTGTTTTAGAAAGTGTGCATGTGTAAGAATTATCACATTATTTGATAGCATAGTTATTTCCATGAGTTGCATGAATCTTTTATATTGTATATACTATCCACTGAGGAGAAGTAACCCGTCTTGATTATTTCTCTTATACATGGAAGCAGAAGAACTCTACTGTTGAGGAATGCTTATATCACCATAGTATTTTATTCTGTCTCTACACAAAACCTGCATGTACAGTCAAATAGTTTGTATATAATTATATAATTCAACATTTTCACTTCTCCAACAATGCTATGTTTTTATGGAGACGTTATCAAGAGACCTTGGAAAGTACGGAGAATGTTTTGTGTTGCAGGCGGATGCCTTCCGGAGTACAATGGGCCTAGTGTATTTTATCAGTATTTTATCACTATTCACTTACTAAACGTAATGTTACATTTTGTAAAGGATTATGAACAGCTATTTTACTTTTCTGATTGATGTACTTGCTAAATATCCACAACAGGATGCACTGGTTTACCAAATGAAAGTCCTGGAGTCTCGTCACATTAATAATATATCTTTTAGAACACACTGGTTGAAAGTCTAATACATTTACATCCTATCAATACATAAACACCACAATCATGCAACACTCATGATACTTTAGACATATCTTGCTGTTAGAGCATTAAGGGCCACATGTATGAACCTGTTTAGGTCTAAAATTCACTTTTTTGCCTGTAGGCTACTATGGGAAAACAGTTAGTTTTAGAACTAAACAGTTTCATACATGTGGCCCTAAAAGCGACGTGTATGAACAGGGCTGCACCAGAAATCTGGCATCTTTTCAGCTTGAAAACTAGCGCCAGGGCCGCAGTAAAGGCAGTACAGGGGTTACTGACGTATGGGGCCCAGTGAAAGAAGGGGGCCCGCTGCAAGCGGGGTTTATGGAGAAGGGGGGCCCAGACGCTTCAGCTGTATGGGGCCCTGAAATTTCTGATGGCAGCCCTGACTAGCGCAGCCCTGTTCGCTCTATTTGTTACCAGGCGCACTCCAATATCAGGTGCATTACAGAATGCCCGCGGCACTTTGTAATACGCCTGAGATCGGGGGCGTGCTGGAGGCGTGTTGCACTACAACCATACGAAGCTACTCGTTTATAGCTTTAGTATGGTAATCCAGTCACAATACTGCTGGAGCAGGTAAACCACTTTAAAAGTGGTTTACCTGAGCCTAAAGTGTCGCTTAGTAGCTAGAAAGAGCTAAATCTATGACCTGCAGTAGAACAAGTTCATAGATTCAGGTGCATTCTACGCTACAAGTGCATGCAAAAAATTCATGCATGTCTTCCTAAGTGCCTTTTAGCACTGTAGGCAGGGTCAAATGCTTAAAAAGCTTGTCCATATCTTTAAAATGTAAATTAAATTGCTCCCAGGCCCCAAGTAAAATTAATAAAAGTTAAACTCTCATTTCCCCGGTTCCAACGGCGTTTCTCTCCTGTCACTTCCAAACAGGGACGTCAATACTGTGACCGCTCATTGGCTGCAGTGGTTACGTGCCCCTAACTTACATCACTGTTTGGAGCTGTTCACATCCAAACGGTGATGTAAGCTTGGGGCACATGTAGGCTGTGGCCAATCAGCCAATCATTCGGAAGTGAAGGTGTTTTTAACAGAAGATTGGAGAGGCGTGCCGCTGGAACCAGGGACTGGGGGAAAGTGAGTATAGCGTTTTTTGTTTTACTTGGGGCTCAGGAGAAATTTCATTTACTTTTTAATTAGGTAAAAACCTTTTTAAACAAAGGGTGCTAGAAGTCAGAAAGTGTTCAGCGTCATTGAAATAAAATCGCAACATTTTGGCTCTTTTCACATTAGTGTTATGGCTTCTGTTAACAACTGAGTCATGATAGATATGCAGGAGGAGCCTCCAACAAATATTGATGGCTCCATTCATTTGTGATGTGATCTATTGGGTTTCTGTTTGGATGACAGTATTTTTTGATGGCATGAATAGCTCTGCAAATGACTCTATTCTTTAAAGGGGCTGTCTCACTACATTGATTCATCTTACCTCAGTCCTGTTTTCTTGGTTTCATTTGGAATTCAGGGGCTTGTTTTCTGGCATCCACTAGGCTGCAGTAGGAGCAAGGTCTGTAGCTATAGCAACCAGTGCGGCAGCCTATCAGGATAGATCAAACAGGTCTGTAGCTAGAGCGACCTGAGGAGCTGATGCAGCCCATACAAGAGGGGATATCTCAGAATAGGTAGGACACTGGTAGGACACTGCGAAGTGACTTGTTTTTGCAAGAACTTTAACATCAAAAGCAATCCTTGTAGTGAGACAACCCCTTTAAGTTCAAAATACTGACACAGGGGTGGAAACCTAAAAATAATAAATATTCTAAAAATAGTCTAAGGCCAGGGCTAAGCAGCACCTTATATTTTCTGATTTGTAGTGTCTGATGTTCTATAACCATTAGGCAATGCGGTGTGCATGGAAATACACATACCTTACCGTTGGTGTCCTAACCTCATGGCGATACTTTTTGCTACAGGTATCACTTACACCTACTTTCTTGACTGTGTGCCAAACAAATTTTGTTACTGATTTTGGTCTGGAGTCTCTATTAAAGGGGTTTTCCCACCACAGTCATTGATGACATTGATAGGTCTGGGGACTGTAGTAGTTAGGATATTCCATCAATGTCAATTTAGTGTGGAATGCACCTATCTCTAGAACGGTCCCCTGGCGCTTCCAGTTGTGAATGAAGAATTGGCCTTATTTAGAAACTTCCGAATAAACCAGTAAAACCTCTCTTTCTAGCATTTAGCAAGGAAGCATTTTCTAAGGTCTTGGCTAGATGGATCAACCAGCAAACAGACTAAATCAGAAATGCGGAACTGTAATTTGGCTTTGTTGGGTTGCTCACATTATACAATACAATAGTGAGTCACTATTTTTGTTTCTTAGGGCATTACTCTATTTTGGCACATTGTAAATCTTATGTTAAGCTGTTCAGTGAATTAGAGATATTAATGTGTGTTAATTCGAATGAAGTCCCATGGCTAATTATATACGATGGAAATGAAGTATAATGTAGTCATAAACATAATGAAAGCAGAATAAACCTGGAAACCATTAACAACAAAATGGAATTGTATCTTCCCTGTGACATTGTTTCTAGATACAGTGGTTCTCAGGTCTGTCCCTTGAACAGGGTTTTCCTGTTCGTAAAGATTATAGTTTCCTTTTTGGCTAGAACTGCATGAGATCTGCTGAGATGCACCTGCTTAGGGACAGAGTATTGCTACAGATGTTCAAATGGAGGCAATTGTACATTACAGGATGACCAACTTCTGTTCTATTGCTGATCAACATGAGCATCAAAGATTACAAGAACTGCAGGCTAAGGCACTTACAGTAACAGTAGGGGCAGGCATATTGATGAACGTACGCTTACCATACAGGTGAAGCGCACATGGAGTTAATTGTATGGTTATGAGAAGTCTGCAGAAGAGGATTGTCATCTTCTACTATAATAAATACATTAAAGAACAGAGCATGCTGGGCAGCTTAGATTTTCCTGCAAACACAATATGCACATACCCAAAAATAGACTCGCTGGCAGAAATATACTGCTCAACTTTAGCTTTTTCCATCTGTGTTTCTGTTGCAGACATGAGACCCTAATTGTCTAAAACTAAGGGTGCTTTCACACTGAGTGCTCTTTTGGTGCGTTTTTTTTGCAGAAATGTACAGCATTGATTGCTCTGCCTTTCTGCACAAAAAAACGCATCCAAAAAACTCATCAAAAAATGCACCACAAACGCACCAAAAAAAAAACACGTGAAAGCACCCTAAAGAAAGTTTTATTACAAATCTTATTAGGTTTCAACAAAAAGGGCAACCAAGAATTTTCATCTGCCACATATGTTAGGCTTAGCAACAGAATCATCTTTAGTGCTACTTGAAACTATTCTTCCGCCTCAAAACAAACTAACCCTAACCCAGTGTTGGGGATAAGGCTTTTACTGGTGTGTTATGGTTAATTTACTGCTTTAAGGCGCCTGTGGTTCGGTGGCATGCACAGTCCGAGTTCACTTTCAGCCCTCTAATGTGATGTCTGACCGAAGGTGTCTTTGGACCTGAAGTGATGTTGGACTGAGAGCGCCATTTTAATGGAAGCACTTTCAGCCCTCTAATGTGATGTCTGACTGGAGGGGACTTTGGACCTGAAGTGATGTTGGACTGAGAGCGCCATTGTAATGGAAGCACTTTCAGCCCTCTAATGTGATGTCTGACTGGAAGTGACTTTGGACCTGAAGTGATGTTGGACTGAGAGCGCCATTGTAATGGAAGCACTTTCAGCCCTCTAATGTGATGTCTGACTGGAGGTGACTTTGGACCTGAAGTGAAATTGGACTGAGAGCGCCACTGTAATGGAAGCAATGATCGAGCAATACGTTAAAGGGGTTGTCTCATCTCAAAGTTTCATAGGATGCATGAATGAAATAATGCTGCTTTGCTCTGCCACTTCCTGGTCAAGCTGTCTGTAATTAGCATATGAGCTCTATGTATTCAGACCTCTGCTAATTAGATAAATATCATGCTGTCAGGACCAGGGAAGCTTCTGAATTAAAGTAAACAGCAGTAATTACTGACTTTTGACTGAAAGAACAGATAACAAACAAGCTCTCACTGTCTGGAGTTCTGTGCTGCTGCCTCAGGGACCTGTGTGAGGTGTCACTCCCTACTAGCAGATAGAACAAACAGCGGGAGGGGGGGGAATTACACAAGTCGGTCACTTGGGGAACCAGAGAGAGTACAGAAGGTGATAAAATCACTTGTAGCTCCTTGACAAAAAAAAAGAACAACGCGGTATATTTGGACAACATCTTTATTTAGTGTTCCCAACATGTTGAAAGCTAATCTTTGTAGCGAGACAACCCCTTTAACTGTTACATACCATAAAAAACCCTGAACTGAACCCTCAACTTTAGGTAAGGTTTATGGTTACGGTTGATTTTTGTTGCCAAAAATTGCCTTTGGCAAATCTAAATCGCTGTGGGTCGAATTTGACATTAACCTGAAATCAAAGCACAATACTAATCATCTAAAATCAGTTTTACTGTTGTATATTAAAAATCAGGATTGTGGATTCTGAATATTTGAGTTATAATGGGACTGGGACACTGGCCAAAGGGTATTTGAAGCTAAATTAATAAAGCGCTCTCACCTCTGAACTCGTTGCTGGTCTTTGTATAACTTTAGGGTTACATGGCGACTTGGCCGTGCTACTTGTGGGTGGTCAATTATATTTAAATACCATTAACAAGCATTTGAGAATCTATTGACAAAAGTGTAGGGTATCCAAGTAGGAATTATACAGCAATAACCAATGCTGTTACATGAAGGCAGTGTGCGCATACACTATGATGATTACATAAGGTTTTGCAGATAAGCATCATAAATGATTTCACTAGTGATTTTATCGACATTAAACTGTTTGTGGCGTTCAGAATGAAGGGATGCAGGGCAATGAATTAGCAGTGAATCAAGTCCCAGCTGATGTAATGAGAGCAGGAGCAGTTTACTGTAAATTAAAAATATCTGGCAGGGACAAGGGGAACATAATTCAGGTCCTGGCGCTCTTATAGCTGCGGCTTCAGTTAAGTAGCTGCTCTCAAAGCATATCGTGACACTGCTAATGATTGATCTGCTCTATTATTAGGAAATGACCATTAAAAAAAATTCTGCTACACCAGCTAAATGGCACATCTTAAGAATAACATTCAACTTGCGTCCTCTCTGTCTATTACAGTATATGTCACTATAGTCACCAAATTCACACTTGAATATATGTTCATGACAGGTAAATTAAAACTTTGAGCATTATATCATGGAGATGCATAACTAGCAGTTTCCTTTAACATACTGTATATTTCCATTATGAGTGGGAGCAATTTGTGAATAATTCATTGCATCTATAGGGAATCCACATCATCAGCAAAATAACCATTAAAGGGGTTCTCTGCTTTGGAAAATCTTTACTTGATCAAGAATTCCTTGATAATAAGCTGATCACACAGTGTCCTCCTGCTAGGAACCCCAGTGATTGACTGTAATGTGTGGAAAAACTTGGCAGTAAGAGCTTTTCATTTCCCTACACTGCCACCACAGGAGAAATGAAGTATTACACCGTGACCATTCACATCAATGAGATGTCTATGTAAAGCAGGACATGAAAGGTCCTCCACTGAAAGAGATATTCTTTGTAACTACTTCCCATTCTCACAAAGGCATAAGGATCTTGAACAGAGGACCCTCCCCCCTCGACCCCCAAGGCCTTATATAAAAATGGGTTTTCTAAACTGGACAACCCCCTTAATTACTGTGCCTGTTTGCCCTGATTGGAATGAGCAGAAAGTATGTTCTTCTAGAATCCCTCCATACTGTAAAGTTATGTGCAAGGAATATGTGCTGCAGTACAGAGAGCTGATATGGGTCCATCTCACTGACCTGTAGATACAGATGCTCTCCACAAGATATCTAAATTCATCTAGTTTTTAGTGTGTCTAAATCTCTAGATAAGAAATGTGAAATGTAAAAAAAAATGAGGCAATATATCTCAAAAAGCCATTCATGTGTGATTTATGCACAACATGATCACTATAAGTATTCTCATCTGTTATCTAATAAAAACCTTTATATCCATAAAAAACACATGCTCTTGGAATTAGGGCAAGTTCTGTGTGGCAGGAATACTGCATGCTGCTGTTGTGTTCAATGAGAGCATTGTTCAGTATGTGGGGATGTCAGTATTCTGTCTATAGCAAAACTGAAAGGACTGGACTTACCCAAACCAAACTGGGTTTTATTTCTTATACTACTGATTTTCCAGTACTAATATGGCTTATATCAAGTTTGAATCTCAAATGAATTTCTTAATCTCTAAAGGAATTGGGTTCCAAAAACAATTTTCACCACTTCCTCAAGGGGGCAAAGTAATTTCTGACTCCCAACAAATGATTTCTCCCTGGATTAACATAACGTCTCATGAAGTTATGTTCTGTCATTCTTTTATAAGTTCACATTTTGGGCAACATAACTCTTTAATCTGTGTACGGTATTGGATATTGCATTACATTGAATCAGTGATATTCTCAGTGATCTTCATCAGATTTACAGACATTTTGTGATAAAAAAGATGTATATTTTATATGTAAATTCAGGGTTTGTTATCAGGGCTGGGACAAGGTATTCCGGTGCCCTAGGCAAATAAGGCACAAAGTGCCCCACCTGATGGAAAATTCAGCCCACTCCATGCCTCCTTGCGCCCCCTTTTCTGCATGGGATGAAGTGGAGCCCTAGGCGGTTGCCTACCTTCGCCTACCCATCGTCCCGGCCCTGGTTGGAATGGCCCACCAGAATACCAGAGGATGCTTCAATGGATACAAGCTTTACTACACCTAATATTTTAGGGGGCCCCAAAGGTCTATCTGAAGGCAACTGTATTTGGAGCTGACTTTAGATCCAATCACCAAATATCCCATTAAGCTCTACATATCTGCAAATATTACATGGCTGTATACATTGCCTGTTAGGTAGAGGGTGGGCTCTTATTAGTTTAAGCTGGTGGACCAATATAATTTCAGGCTGATGCTGCATAAATTGAAAATATTAATAATAAAAAAAAAATCAGTAAATTCAAAGAGAAGTAAGTTCAAATAACAGTACTGTATTCATTCAATTATACCTGTACAGAAGTTTATGAAACTTTCACATAGGTCAGATAGGGCCAATCGACCGTGGGAATTAAAAGCGAGACACTGTATTAAAGATAAAAAGATGGAAAAAATTAAATGAATCCTCTTTTAATATTTACTGCCCGTATAATGGCTTTTACCCTACTTCCAAGCTATTGTAATACTGAGGCCTCCCTGGAGTCACCAGGATACAATAAAAGTTAACACTGCCACCAGCTAGGGAGCCACATGCAGAGCACTAAGAAGTCACATGTCTTCCAAGCAACTGTTTGGAGAACATTGCACTAATATGTATTTATTAGAAAGTTAAAGTAGGGTTCCAGGAATTTAAGTTCTGCAAAGGGGTTTATTCACTATGTAAGAATAAGAAGCCCCATGTATCAATGGCAGTTCATGTACATTGATGTGACGTCCATTATGATGCATGCTAGGTGAACACAATGGCTGTAGCGGGGAGGTCTCATACATAGTGACGCCACTGCTGTCACTAATTGCTGTATAGGCTTATACAGTCACTTGATGTGTCTCCATTGTGAGTGGCACAATAACATGCACAGTATAAACAGATAGATATCAATTAACGGTGGGTGAGTGAAGGAAGCGGCAGCTCATGAATATCATGAACTACATAGAATGCAGGAGTTCAGAAATAAAAAACAGTGATTTTAAGAAAAGAACTACCCAATAGAAAATGACTGAGTGTGATCGTTACCACTTGATGCTGCCCTTAGCTATGGAAGCATAGATCTGGTGACAGATTCCCTCTTAAAAGGATGTCCGAGATTCTGCAATTTACACTAACTTCAGAAAGTGTCAGAAAAAACAAAAAGGGCACTCCTCTGCTGCTCTAGCAATCATGCTCTGGTGGTCCCATCTGGTCTTGGGTTACATTTCCTGAAAGCTACAGCTAATCACTTGCTAGTATATAAGGCATGAGCTCGCTGAAGACAGTGATTCTAAAACTCTCAGATAACCCCTTTAAACTTTTACATTTTCAGCCAAATATATATTACAATCACAGAAAACTCCTGAAAACCAAATGCAGCTCTGTTATATCTTTCCCTATGATACAAAACATAGACATGTAGCAAATGTTAACTTTACATTTAAAGAGATTGTCTAGTTCATTCAAATTATGGTTAAATAGGGTTATGATGAGGAAGAATAGAAAAAAAGTAAAACTCACCTTCTGGTCTCCCGCTGCCAACTCTCTAAGGGTGCGTTCACACGGCAAAGGACAAATACCGGTCGATGATTTCTTCCCCTTCACATTGACCTGCATAGATTCCGTCCGAAAACCGGACGGAAGAATGTGCAGGTACAATGACTTGCGGGTAGCCCGCGGGCGGAAAAACCGCCGGGCGGAAAACCCGTGCAGTGGGGACTGCTGCACAGGTTTTCCATAGCGCCCCATTGTACTCATTTTCGGCCGGATTTTCAGACGGTCTGCAAAACCGCAAAAGGTCTGAAAAACCGGCCAAAAACCCGTGCCGTGGGACATGCCCTAAAACCTCCTGGGATCTGTTTCTCTTCACTTCTGAGTTTTTTACCTAAGGCTATGTTTACACGGCTTAATTGTGGGACGTATTTCGCCCCACAATTACGCCGTGTGTATGGGGGCGGGGCGGCCGGCAGCCCGCTGGCCCCATAGACGTGCATTATTCTCAGCGCATATACGCTGTGAATAAATGACATGTCACTTATCTCCCCGCGCGCCGTATTGTATGAGCGGGGAGAGGAGACGTAATCCATAGTTCTCAATGAGAACTGTGGATTACTGTAATGACCGGGACGTATTTCAGCCGTAATTCGCGCAGTACGGTGCAAATTACGGGCTGGAATACGTCCCAGAATAAGCCGTGTGAACATAGCCTTACACATAAGAGAGGAGTGTGTTTCATAGTGAGTGAATGTAGCATAAACCTCTCCTATATGTTGGCATGGACACAGGAACAGAAGAGGACCACATCCTAGGAGGCTTCAGAGCTGCAGTGACTAGAATTCTCCAAATTAAATAAAGACAAGGATTATATACCACTTCTATCACTGCAAAAATATAAATCCCTATTAAAATGTAACTATTATTAAATACTATTAAAATACTTATATGTGCTCCTATATATTCGCCAACCAATAACCTGAAAAACACAGCACTTTACACCCCATCAATCAGCGGGGTCATCGCCCCAATAAGGACGGCTCCGCTATATATGATCGATTGGGTCTTTTGTGCATACACTAATGGCTACCATATATATGTCACCAATATTATATTGGCCTTCTGTATACTAACAGTGAATACTTAGATTTTATTTACAGCGCTGTAATAAAATCTAAGTATTCACTGTTAGCATACAGAAGGCCAATATAATATTGGTGACATATATATGGTAGCCATTAGTGTATGCACAAAAGACCCAATCGATCATATATAGCGGAGCCTCACTTATTGGGGCGATGACCCCGCTGATTGATGGGGTGTAAAGTGCTGTGTTTTTCAGGTTATTGATTGGTGAATATATAGGAGCACATATAAGTATTTTAATAGTATTTAATAAAAGTTACATTTTAATAGGGATTTATATTTTTTCAGAGCTGCAGTGGCAGAATAGTGGGAGTTGAGGACCACTTTTATTTTCTATTTTTCCCTCATCCCTGCTCTATTAACCATAATACACCAGCTTCATAAAGGTACATTTTTATCATTTAGTAAAAGTCAACATTGTTTTTATAAATTGACTTATTGGGATATACAACTTTTAGATTTCTTTTCTATGTTGTAATTCATTTACATATGTAATGATGATGCTTTCTGTATCAGCTGTAGTGCTAACATCCACTAAATAGTTTTGGTTGCATCTGTCCCATAAACACAAATCTGTACTCAGCTATGATAGATCCAGTGTCCATTACTGATGCTTTTTACCTGCACAAGAGTCCTCAAGGGTGTTTTATTGAAGGTCAGGCATCAGAGTTAGTAATGCTATGGCCTTCCATTATGTAAGTCCCAGTGCTATAATCGAGAAGCTGTGTTAGTAATCGCTTTCTGCGAATGGGTTAATGTTGAGCAGCCTAATTTTTTGCTAACACACACTTGTCTGGGATTCCTCCGAAACAACCATACTACTTCTGCCCTCTGTGTCCCAGGAGACCTCTGAGTAAACGAGGCTTTTAGAGGAAACGTGGCCTCCCCCTTAGGGAGAGAATAGAAGACACTAAATAATTAAATAATCCTTTCACTGCTCTATGACTGTGAGCTTTACTATATTGAGTGAGAGAAGCAAAAGAGACTCCCGCGCCATCTGGGCTGACTGCTAATCTTTTGGTAACCCACAAACACGTATATTAAACACAGTGCTGTTCACTGGGAATCATACACTCACAATGGACCTCGGATAGTATGCTTGAATGGCTTTATCATACTGTAACTTCCCAGACTTTGCTATGCAAAAGTTTGGATAAAGTGTACTTTTCTTATATCTTTGGTGAAGATGAGTATTTTACAATATGGACTTATTGCAGCCATACTCATAGTTGCATATGCAGTAGGTTAATCCCTCCATCCGAATTCTCAATGCTCTGATGGCCTAGAATTTGTTCAATGATCAGATCTTTTAGTAAAATATTTTGGTAAATATCAAACTAAATGAAAAACCTATCTTATATATTAAAATTAATCAGATCACCCTTAGTTAAAATGTCATCTGCAATGTTAAAATGGTCTTACAGGTTTTTATTTTATCTACCCAATCTCTGTTCATATACTTTGAACTTTAACACAGACCTCAATGTTTAATGTATAAAACTCAGAGCAGCCTGTAAGAGTACTGAGAAAACAACACATACACAAGTAGTGCACTCAAAAAAATGTGTTCAAAGTAAGTCTAATATGCAAATATTACTATGGTGTTAGCCCCTTATTTAGTTATAACATTAAATCACCTTTATTTAATTTTTTTAGGTGTGCTATTTTTTTTTTCTGTTACATTAGGCCCATTTGGGCTCAAAAGGCATATCAATAGGATTTACCATTAAAGTACCCAGAGGTATGGCTTCCACCTCTGGGACCCGCACATATCTCGGAAAGAGGCCCGAAAGTCTTGGGTCAGAATGGAGAGTAAGTCTATTCTGAGTTCCAAGTACAGGTAAGCAATGTGTTCGGCTGTACTCAAAACTTCAATAAAACAGAATGGAGAGTAGTGCACAAGGGTGACCAGCTCTCCATTCTTAGACAAGACTTTTGGGGGACTGGTCCCGAGATAGGTGGGGGTCCCAAAGGTGGGACCCACACTTAACACACTTTAATGGTATCATCTTAAATATCTAAAACCATGTAGGCCTCATTTATCAAAACTGTCTAATTGTAAAAATGTGTGTGAAGCCCAAAAATAATTTAATGATCACTTCTAGGGAGGAATATCCCAGTGGAGCCCTCCATTTTTTTCCTTTTGAATTTCCCTAAAATTGGGTACAGAGAAATGTCATGCCTTTGCTTAAAATTGGAAGCATAGGGAGGTACAGAAGGGTGTCATAAAAATATGAGAGCACCTTATTATTACTCGTTTCAGTTAATTCTTGTTAGTAATAAGCATGTGTTGCCTAGGGTAGGATATTTGATCTAATATAATAATATAGTGAACCCATGAGATATATATAACTGAAGTTTGTGAATGTAGTATTGGTGTATGTTCACACGACGCAGGCTTCAATGGCAGAATCCTCGTGGATTCCATGCTTACATTATACTCTGTCTAGAGAACGTACCTTAGTCTATAATTAGGTCAGTTTCGGACAAAATATAAACTTTCCATGTCCATTGTTACAGTACATATTAATAGACTAATGGTTCCTCATTTAACCAACCTTTCTCAACATGAGTTAGTCTTCTTGCCCCTAGCAACCAATCAGTCACACATTTTACAGTGTTTTTTCTCTGAGACTGTCTTGATACATGATACCCTGTAGTTTTGATGCTGCCTTATCAGCTGTAGCTATCTGTTTAGATGTATCATGTTGAAGGTGTTTTCCCACAATGAGCATTTATCACCTATCCTGTGCATACAGTAGGTGATAAATGTCCATTGTGGGAAAACTCCTCTATCATACCATACACAGCCAATTTTGGATGCTCTGGCTCAGATCCAGCTGAAATAATATCTGCACAGGACCGCACATAAAAAAAAAGATAAAATACAGATATATTCAGATTAAAAATACATTCACAGTGTAGTACAATGGGGACGTGAATCATGAAAACACGAGCTTAGCAATAATTGTATTTCCTTAGAGAGACAGCGGTAGAACATCTTCAAGTCTCTGGAGTTTACAGTCCAAATAATATTGGGAATTGATACAATAGTGATAAGTGCTTCCAGCCGCAGGCTTCTCACAGATGCCCCATAGGAAATGTAAGCTCCTAAGTCCAGATTTTCTTTTTCAGCTACATATAATAATATTCCTTTATATAATTCTTTTAAACTGAAAAAAAAAACACCTGACGCTCCTTGGGCATTTTGAAAACATCATTTACAAAAATGAATGATGAAGATTGCATTTTGTTCACCCTCTGGGTACAGCAGGAGAGTGAGAAAGTGTCAGTTTTAGAAGAACTGCCTTAGCTTCTAATATATATTCATAGATTTAGTCGGGTTACTTTTTGGTAAATAGTTTATTCCATTGACATTGTATGTTTGTTTATTAAAGTTTCATCAAATTTAGCATTTTGTTTACTTTTCCTGGGATTGTATTTAATTTTAGGCAGATGGCGCTGTAGTAATGGGTCAAAGCGAACTAAGAAGTGTGTGCTTTGTACCTACCGTAGTAAACCAGGGTATTTGTCTAGATGTGCAGATAATTCAATTTCTGTGCCATTGTCCCTTGAAACAGGTGACAATGCAGGTGGGGCTTGTGTGAGTGAATTCTGGCATTTCTGGGTGAATTTGTGGGGGTTTAAAGTGGTGAGGCCTGAGGGTATCCTGCAAATAGAAATGCAAATAAGAGGTATGGCTGAGGAAAAGATTAGTAATAGGAACTGTTCATTGGTTGCTTAAAATGTGACTGGATTTATAGCAAACTTCTAGGTTCTACACAGACCTCATCATTTAGGGCCACATGTATGAAAACTGTCTAGGTCTAAAACTCACTTTGTTGTCCATAGCAACCAATCAGAGCGCCCCTTCCATTTCATATAGTGCTCTGGAAAAATTAAAGAGGAGCTCTGATTGGTTGCTATGGGCAACAAATTGAGTTATAAACCTAGACAGTTTTCATATATGTGGCCCTTGTTGTGAACCAACTAATAATGCAGTCCCTGCAATGCAAAGGATAAGTGGGAGCTGAAATGAAGTCAATGGTCAAACAATGAATTGTCCTTTTCCATAATGCCAAGTCTTTAGCCTTGATTCTGTACTGATGGGCAATGGCCTTGTTTCAATTTAGCCAGAGTGATTTTGCTATTCATCAATAATATATGTTATATAATATTAGCTATAGATATGGGTTTTCACAATTGCCTAGTAATAGAAAAATGGTGTTTAGTGCATATGACAAAAGGACTTCAGGTCACGGTTTAGTAAATTCTAAAAGAACGACTCATTTTTATACCACCTGACCCAGAGTGGAAATACACTTGGTGCAACCTAGGCTGCAGCACAGAGGCCCACTGCTGCCTTACATGCAAAAACCTGGGCTAATACAAAATTTCACACTTACTAGTTGGGGTTTTTTAGAGCAACACAATTGGGTGTTCTATGATGGGCAAGGATCCCATGTATTGTTCTTGCAGTGGCTTTCTTCAGTCTTTGTCCGCAATTGTACCTGGTTTCCAGTTGATATTAGATGCTTTGTGTTGGGTACTTCTATCATTTTGTGGCATCGGTTATGCATGAGATGTGTATATTCATTTCCTTAGTTTTGGTAAATTAATGAACTAAAGGAACAATGTATTGCATTTTGTTTTAATAGAGTTACACATCGGACAACAGTACATTCAAATATTAAAAAAATATAAATGACTGTACTCCGAATGCTAAAATATGTATATGAAAATCTGATAGACAGGAGAAAGTCAGAATATTGCTGATAATTATGCCCACATGGGAGATTATCTGCTGCTTCTGTACACTAGACTAGAAAACAGAGGGGTGATATGGTTAAGTATTTAAATCATAATCCTGGCACTGGCTCCTGTAACCTGCATTTGATTTTCTACTTGATATTCCTTTTGCGCTGGGTTATTTATTGCCTTAATAACTCCTGGCAGCAGCACAGCTTGCCTTGCCTTGTGTGTTGTATGAGATTAAACGTACATTTAAACCTGCACACCTATTAAAGTCTACTAACTACCAGACAACCAGCATAGCATTGATTTCCTCAGCGATAATGGTATGGCAATAAACAGACAACAAGATTTCATCAATTGTAGCCTAGGTTTCCTTGTAAAGTTTGTTTTACTTGCCTGGCAATGAAAGGTTTACATACAGTAGTTTTGCAGAACTTGGTCCTTGCCCAAGATATACACATCATTTTATGTTTTTTTATGGAGAGGCTTAAGACAGCCAGGAAGCTCGGTACTAACTCTTCTTTCTAGATTTACTATTTGGGCATGTTGGGGTTGGAAACTGGTTTGACAGCATACAGTGCACATTTACTTACAATCATGTATTATTTACAAATGCATTTTTTCAACTTCAAAACATATATACTTAAAGGGGATGTATCACTTCTTTAGTTGGGCTGTTCTCTTGAAGCTTGATGCTCTCACTTCCTGAAATCCAGAGGCGTTTCTTCCCCTCCCACCTGGGTGTTTCTTAACTGAGGGGGATCCCCGCTTCACTGTTCATGCTGGCTTCAGTGTCTCCTCTGCCTATGCAGTCTTATTTTGTAAGAGTTGTTTACATACCACAGGCCTGCATTCAGTCTAAACAGTCTTCTATGAACTCAGCACTGATCTCTCACAGCTGGAAGTTTGTTTCAGTTGAATCCATCCAGAGCACAGATCAGTCTCCCTTCATGTTTACATAAGGCACTGATGCACAATTTTGCTGTTTTCTGATTATAGAGACAGCTGCAGTGTCAATGAGGAGGCAGCTAGCTGTATAGAGTGAAATTGTTGTCAGCCCCTAATTCTGAGTGAGAGGCAGGAATGCAAGCTCCATGAATATGGCAGTCCGGGGGCTGACCAGAATGTAAATTATTAGAGCCCTCAGCTAATGAAATGCAAGGAGTTGGGATCCAACTATCTGACCAGCACTGGAGAAGTCTGTTTACAGAAAACGAAGATAAGGAATATTGTGAAAACAAGACATCTTTGCTAATGACATCCAATTGCAAAGTTGCTTGTTTTCACTCTCCCCTTATTCTGAAGACCATTTAATGAAATGATACAACCCCTTTAAGGGTATGTTCACACAGCTTATATTGGGGCATATTTCGCAGCATACTGCGCTCTAATATGAGCAAAATGCGCCCCAATCATTACCGTAATCCACAGTTCTCATAGAGAACTATGGATTACGCCTCCTCTCCCCGGGCGTACAATACAATTGTATTGTACGCCCAGGGAGATAAGTGACATGTTTATGGGGGTAATGCATGTCTATGGGGCCGGCGGACTGCTGGCCCCCCCGCGTCGCGGGAGTACACGCCGATCAGCGCGACTCCACGAACCCCCGGCGTAGTTGTGGGGCGTACAGTATGCCCTGCAATTAAGCCATGTGAACTTACCCTAAGTGATAAGTAAAATAATGTTGGGAAATATTTTGAGCATTATTTTGTTTCTAGGAGTCTATATGGCAAGCATCATTTGGACTACCTTTAGTCTAATGTTGGTATACGCTTATGTGCCAGACACAAAATCATAGTAGTCCACACCAGTGTATAAAGTATATAAAACCACAAAGTAGATCAAACGTAGAAGAAACTGGGGGACATGTATGAAAACTGTCTTGGTCTGAGACTTTCTTTGTTGCCCATAGCAACCAATCAGAGCGCCCATTTTATTATTTCAGAGCACTAGATGAAATATTAGGGGATCTCTGATTGGTTGCTATGGGCAAAAAGAAAGTCTTAGACAGGTTTCATACATGTGGCCCACTATGTTTGGTCTATGGGTCTTTATGCCTGTGTTGTGTTATAAGTGCATTACCTTTTTCCGGCTATCCTGACATATCCCAGCATTGTAGTAGGAACGGGGCTTAAGAGGCGTTATTGAGCAAGTGTCCTGTGTTAAGAGGGTTTTCTATAGTTAGGACAGCCACAACCTCAATCTAATAAAGATCACAAGATTAATTGTAAGAGGTGTAACAAGAAAACCAGGAGGTCTTATACAAAGATGTGATGAACAAGATGGGTGGCCTAATGGTTACACTAATGCTGGGCATGTGGAACTGATTAGAATTAGGTACATGCAGTATGGGTGAGGGCGATATTGTGGGCTGACAATTTAAACTTCTTTAAAATTAAATAAGCATCATCCTAAAATATCATGATATATTTGCAAAAAATCTCTATCAGAGATTCTGTTATTTTTTTTACTTATTTAGTGTTGATATATACAACGGAGATAGGTACCTTTTTGTCATATCAGTCCCTGCCCCCAATGGCGTACTGGACTGACAATCAAATTTTTCTATGTCAGACACACAAACACACAAACACATGTTTTTATAGAAAGTCAATTAACATTTCAGTTTAACCAGAACAGAGAAAGGTTTTTGTTTTTTTTTATACTGATTTATTTTCCCCCTTCTTATTGAATTTTACCTCATATGTGAACTTTTAAGCCACGATGGCTATGTCAACTACAACTGTTGTGCTGAAATCAAGAAAGTTGCAGATCTTATGGAAGGAAGACTCATGAATGATACTGAAGATAGAAGTATTTGTTTTGGCAACTGAATGTTTTTAGATTCCAAAAATATTTTTTTCAACTCTGTATAAATTAGATTTCTGTTGCACAAACTTGTGAGTTAAACATTTCCATGCAGAGTACAATAGCTGGTTATCTACCTACCTAATATTTGTGTAAACTTAAATATGAATGTGTTTCCACCAGACACAAAACAAATTACCACCTTCGTTAAATATTCAGTTGTGTTATAAAATATAGGTTGAATTTTACTGAACATATTGTATCTGGTAAATGGTAAAATAATAATGAGAAACAATAACTGAATAATAATACACAATGTATCTTTAACATTTGTATAAAATTGTAGATTATTCCTAATTCAAAGAAGCTTTTATATTATTGCTTATGGAAATACCTGGTGATTAATAATACTCGGCCTGTCTGTCCTTCTGTTAACTACTTCTAACTTTATCTAATCTTTTGAGAGTTATGACTTCCAGAAATGGCATTGATATCTGAAATGATGCCCCACTAGTGATCCGTAAAGGGGTATCAACGCGCTATTAACTGCACTGGTAATATGTCTAGATAACCCCTTCCTCTACCTTCCAGAGGCTTACTTTCAAACTGATGAACATCACTAATCCTTGGGCCACAAATACTCAAGGCCATGTGTTTTCTGAAAGCTGCCTGGAGCAGCAGACTTACCATAGATTAATATGTTTCACCTCCAATGCTTCAGGTACTGCAGACTTCTCAGAAAATGGATTTCTGTTCTTGCTCCAAGTGCTTGAACAGTGTTTATATTATTTATCTGTGACCTTTTAGAGCTCTGTTGGATCCTGTGATTTCTCGCTGTGTCTCAGAGGCATGGATGACAGTACATGTAGTAAAGATTGAATGCCTATCTCTTTATGTGCAGGCCCAGCACTGCCTAAAATCGCCAAGTTGAACTTATCGTTCAAAAGATTGTTTGCAATAAAAAGATACCTAACCCATCTTGGCTCTTTTCATTTAAGAATAGAAATATATATATGTTCCCCTCCACCGTTTCAGTATATGTACCAAAGTTATCCGCACATTAAACTTGCAAATGGCTGGTTTCTAACTTCCTAAAGATTAAGGTTGGAGAATTCATAAAATGTGTATCTGAGACAGCTACAGGAAACAAAATTTGGATGCATTTGAACTTTGCGGTTATTTTTTCTCATTAGAAAGATGTCACAATCCGAACCTTTGTTACTCATGCTGACCTTCTCATTTTTCAGACAGCCAGTGTATGGAGCAGTGAATAACTATTGCCTCGAGTACATGCAAGAGTCAGGAAAACAGGGCTGAACAAAGTGTGCGTGGGGGTCGGAGACTAAGATTTTAAAAACCTAAAAAGAAAATATCATTACATAAACCTTATCATTTTCTCTAATTTGTAAGCGTAAAGTTCATCAATTTTTTAAACCCAGCTTTATTATTGATGAATCTAGATTTTTTAACTACAATCAATACCGTATGAAAAAGTATCTTACATGGGGAAACCAAAAATTAAGCATTGCATCGGGGAAGTACTAAAGCTAAAAGAGATGTGGGGGATAGCAGTTGGTGTCTGAGGAAGCCCAAAAGCCTCTCTGACATATAAGAATACATAGTATTATAAATTATAGGTGAAAGGCTGTGTTCCAAATTTTGAATTGGAGCCCTGGATCTATAAGTTATGTTTATAACTTGCACCTAATTTCGGAATACCCGTGTCATTGCTTTGTACTCCATATGTAAGAGAGTCAAGTTTACTTCTTCCCTTGGGGAAAAAGGGGGAAATCTCCTTTTGGGAGCACCATTTAAAGGTGTGTAGTTTTTTGATTCCCTTTTACCCCATACTAAGCATCTCATATCACAAGGCATTATGGAAAGGACGGGAAAGTCCCTGCGCCCTCTATGGTTGTAACAAACCTAAATTTACTTCTGTTTTACAAAATCTTTGAAAGAAAAAAGGAATAATTGTCAACCCATATGGTCATCTACATCCCCTTTTTCGGGGTTCTGCCCTCATCAGTGTAGAGAGAGCGATTTGGCTTATGGTGGGAGGCAATGAGGGGCTGAGAAAAAGGGGAACACTCCCCTTATGGGGGGCACATTTAAAGGTGTTAGTGTTTTGATTCCCTTTTATACAGAAAAAACTTTGAGATTTGGTTCAAAAATTTTTTACAAAAGATGTTTAAGTTTCCCCACGACTTTCGTGATCTAAAATAGGGCAGTCCTACACTATCTTTTCCCTCCAATAAGCCCATCCAGGCCTCTTCTGGGAAACGACCCCCTTTATCCAGAGAAAAAAAAAAATAAAAAAAAAACCGGAAGCGCACTTCTTATGACGCCTGGGGAAAAATGGGCGGGTGCAAAAAAACCAAATTTTGGGGGCCCCCCTTTCCTCCCATATGGGTTAAAAATAATATACCCCCAAAATAATATGGTTTGCACAAAAAACACTTCTGAAAAAACATATGCAAACCCTGGGGCCACTGCAGGGCTGCGGCACATATATATAATATAATTATAATATATATATATATTTAAAATATATTATATATATTTATATATATAATTTTATACATATCAATGTACCACCACACCATCCAGCGGCCCCCCTACTGCAAAAAGGGCAATACTTTACGTGGAAAACCCTAAAGAAGATTTATGCTATCTATCATACATTAAAAAACTTTTAGATTCTCGGTTCACAATTTTGATCAAAAGATGTTTAAGCTGCCCACGTTTTTAAACTGATTTAAATGGGCAGTCAAAAATATCTTTTACCTCCAATAGAGCCACATCCAGGCCTTCAAGGGTCAACCGACCTCCTTCATCCGAGAAAAAAAAAAAAAAAAAAAAACAACCTGCAAGCTTTCATTCTTTTTGACAGCCGTGAGAGTGGGCAGGGGCAGAAAATCAAAATGGAGCTTGCAGGTTGGTTTTTTTTTTTTATTTTGATCAAAATATGTCAACCCAAATCCGAATTTTTTCATGTATGATAGATACTAAATGTTTTTTGGGGATTTCCACGTAATTGATTGCCTTTTAGCCCACTACTAAGCTCGTAACACAGGCATTAGGGGAAATGGAGCGAAAGCTCACTGCGCCCTCAAGGTTGTAACAAATCCTCAATTTATTTTGATTCACTGAAATTTTTGAGAAGAAAAAAGGGTAATTGTCAAGCCAAATTGCTCATCTACATCGCCTTTCAGGGTTTTTTGCCCTCATCAGTGTAGAGCAGAGCGATTTTGGTTTGAGGGTGGGAGGCAATGAGTGGCTGAAGAAGGGGGAACAATCCCCTTATGGAGAGCACATTTAAGGTGTGTGTGTTTGATTGCCTTTACCCCACTACAACACTGCATATCAAAGGATTAGGGAAAAATGGAAAGTCCTTCACCTCTGTTATCCTCTTGTCTTTTAGCCTTGAATAGTTTTGCTCAAATAGTTCAAATAGATCAACTTGTGAAAAAATTAGTGTTCGGGACGTCCCAAACGCAATTTTTTTCTAAACCCAATTAACCTAACCCCGAGTTGATTTAAGGTTTGGTATTTTTTTTTACGGTTTTTAGGGGGTTTATTACCCCTTAGCAAAGTCCTATCTGACGGGGGTTCCTGGTTTTTAAACATCCTTCCAGTTTTAAATTTTAGTCTGCCCTCCCCCTTTTGGTTCCATAAGAAGGGGCTGGAACACTGACTGGGAAAGGACAAAAAACCATAGTGCGTCAAAAGGGAACCACAAAGGAAAAAAAGTTAACCGGAAAACCTGTAAAAACCCTTACCTCCCCTTAGGGTTCGGATCCATTTTTTGTTGATTTTTGCCAAAATCTGAATCTAAGCCTTGAATATACAGTTTTGCTCTTCTTAGAAAACCGAAGGCTAGATTCTAGAAAATGTTCTACAATCTTTAAAGGGAATCTGTCGCAATTTTTTTTTTTTTTACTTATTAAATCAAACCCCTGATCCAATTCTTTTCCCCTCAGATTTTTTTTTTTTCCCGATTTAATTTCTCTATTTGGTGTCTATATAGATTTTGGGGAAGAAATCTTGCTTCACTGCTTTAACACATAGGAAATATTTACAGCAGCTTCATGCACATAGGATTCTTAAGACCGATTTGTCCATAGATTTTATAGGAGAGTTATACTTTTAAAGGGAAGGGAGAGGGGGAGCTGTGACATCTTTTGTGACTGGTGGATCCTGGTTTCTTAACAATGGTGTCTCCTTTCAGTGTGCCCCCTGTTTACATAATGAGCGCCTGCAAAAAAAGTCTCAAAACAGAAAGGAAGTGTCAGACATAATTAACTTAGGGGCCAAAAGTGAAAACTGCGGGACTTAAAATTATTAAAAAAAATACGAAAGTGATAGGGAAAATTAAAGAAAACAAAACCCCAAAAATTTTCCAAAAAAAGGTTTAACATAAAAAATGTGATTAAACCCCTTAACGACCTTAGACGTACATACGCCCAGGTCGTTTGGGGGTTAACGCACCTGGAGTATGGATACGCCCTGAGGATCGCGCAAAACTCTAAAAGCAGATTGGGCCAGGGCGGGGTTTGTCAGCTGAAAATTTACAGTGACTCCCGCAGCGTCCCCCCCGACCAGGGATCGCCCCGGGGGGGGGGGGGGGTTTAACCCCTTAATTATCGCGACGACGGGTCGCAATAACTAAGAGAGACGCAGGAGAGATCCTCCCCGGGTTCTGTCGGGCCGGCAGCAGCGACGGATCGGGCGATCCGTGCGCTCCTGCCCTCTGACAGACAGCCGGGGGGGAAAGGCAGAGAAGGGCCCTTCCGGGTTGTCTGTGATCACGATCCCCGGCCGGCCCTGTGGGCATGGCCCGGCATCGTGATGACGTTTGTATAGGAACCAGTCATAGCAAAAAATATGCACTGTTCCCTATTAAATTGAGAGTTTAAAAGATCTTCATTAAAACCCCCCTTGGGGAAAAATAAAATAAAAATGTGAAAAAGTAAAAAAAAAAAGAAAAAAAAAAGTGAAAAACAAGTAAAACACAAACACAAAATAAAATAAAAATATTTTACATCCCCCTTTTTTTCCCCCTTTAAAAAAGGCAATCGCCCCAAAAAAGATAAAAAAAAAAAATAAATAAAGTCCCCCATTTTGGGGTACCCCGCGTGCGTAAAAACCCTCCCTTTAAAAATTGTCGTTAATTAACCCGTACGGTGAACGCCGAAAAAAAAAAAAAAGAAAAACAATCACAGATTAAATTATTGTTCATCCCACGCACATAAAATGGAAAAAAAAGCAAAAAAAACTCCTAGAAACGCAAAAAGTTGTACCTTTTAAAACACAGTTATCCCGCAAAAAAAAAGTCCTTATAAGCTTGTATACGGGAAAAAAAAAAAAATGTATAGTCTAAAGATAGGATGCAAAAATATTGTTTTACCATAAAAACACTTTTTTTTTTTTTTTTAAAAGTGCTTCAACAAAAAAAAAAACATATAAATGGGGTATCCCATAATCGTAGCGACCCAAAAAGTTTAAAAGCAACTTACACGGATACGCACGGTGGCCTTTTAAAAATAAAAATAAAAAACCTACAGGATTGCAATTTTCTTCCCGGGCCCTCCAAAAAATGGATTTAAAAAGCGATCAAAAAAGCTTGCCCCCCCAAAAATGATACTAAAAAAAAAAGTAACTCTTCTTGAAAAAAACAAGTCCCACACACTCCAAAACAAAAAAAATTAAAAGTTAGGCTCCGGACTATGGGGATGAAAACGTATTTTCCCCGGGTTTAATAAAAGTTTTTTTTTTATTTTAAAAGCAGTAAAACATAGAAAAATATTCAAAATTGGGTATCTGTGTAAATTGTATTGACCTGTGAGTAAAAACTACCATGTCATATATACCCCTACAGTGACCCTATAAAAAATAAAAATAAAAAACACTACCAAAAATTGCTGTATTTTGTTCAAAAAAATCTCACAAAAACCCTTTAAAAAAAATGAAAATAGCACTAGCCCCCCAATGGTACCTAAAAAAATTCAACTCTCCCCCAAAAAACAAGCCCTACCAGCTCTCACACAGCAAAATAAAAAAGTTATGGGTGTAAAATAGGACAACTAAAAAAAACAATTTTTTATGAGTATTTTACTGTGTAAAAGTAAAAAAACAAAAAAAATATATAAAATCTATATCATTGAATTGCCGACCCCCGTAAAAATTATCACATCATTTAAACTGCCGGGAATGCTGTAAAAATTGAACTCAAAAAAAAAAATGCGAAATGCGTTTTTCCCCCATTTTCATTGCCCAATGCTAAAAAAAAAACTTGGAACACCTGGCATCAAAATCACAGTACACCCCAGATGGGTCCCGATGGGTGTTGAATCCAAAATGGGGGCGACTTTGGAAGGTTTTGCCTGTTTGTACTTTGGTCGCTTTCAAATGCACATGGCCCCCCAAAACTGCGCTCCAAAAGCCAAATAGCGCTCCCTCCCTTATACGCCCTGCCGCGCCCCAAACAGAGTTTTTCACCACATGTAGGGGATTGCGAACTTGGAAGAAATTGTTTAAAAAAGTTTTTGGGTTCTTTTTTCCGGATTCCTTGTATATATAAAAATTTTAAGCTAAAATTGCATTATTGAAAAAAAATTTTTTTTGAATTTTCACAGCCTTATGCAAAAAAAATGTGTGAATCCCCCGTGGGGTCTATATTTTCCCTTCACCCCCGTATATATTCATTTTGGGGTGTAGTTTCCAATATGCGGTCTATTTAGGGGGTTTATTAAGTTTTAGCACCTTGGGTGTCCCCCCAACCTGAAATGGCGCCTCAATAAAATTGTATTGAAAAAGGACCCCGAGTATAGTAGGGGTCCTCCTATTTGGGGGTTATGGGAGGGCCAAAATAAATTTCATAGGGCCCCAAAAATGGGATATCTCTAAAAAACTGGACCCGGGGGGAAATTTATATTAAGTTGCTTTAAACCCAGTCAAATTTTCCGTATTCCAGTGAATAATGGGGTAAAAATTGAAAATCTGCAAAAAAAGTAAATTTTGAAATTTCACCCCCCACTTTGCTTTAATTTCTGTGAAATTTGAAGGGTTATCAAACTTCCTAATAGTGTTGTAAATACGTTAAAGGGGTCATTTCTAGTGGGTCATTATGGGGGTATCTAAATGCAGGCCCCCTCAAAGCCACCTCAGACTGGGGTGGTCCCTAAAAAAAAGTATATTGCAAAATTTTTTTGAAATTGGAAATTACATTAAATTTTAAGCCCCCTAATGTATAAAAAAAAAAAATACATTTAAAAAAATGTTGCCAAACCTTTAGTGGGACATATGGTAGATGTAATTATAAAAATTTTGTGGTGAATAATTAACTGTCTTGCACGCAAAAATTTGCAACTTTTAAAATCGCAAATTTTTCCAAAATTTTTTGAATTTTTGATATTTTTCAAAACAAACAAGGATTGTTGGATAAAAATTTTTTTATAACTTAAAGCACAATGTGTCACGGGGGAAAAAACTAATTCTTAAAATCCCCATGAATAGGTAAAAGTGTAAAAAAAGTTATTTCAAAAAATTTGGGAAACATTTTGGGGTTTTTTCAAAAATGGGGTTTTTTTTTTAAAAAAAAACCCCCCCCCAAAACCCCCCCCCCCAAAAAAATTTCTTGGGGCTGGGCCCTTTAAAGGGGGTTTAAAAACAATAATTTATTTTTTGTTTAAATTTCCCCTTTAAATTCCTGGGTTTTTGGGTTTTAAATTTTTCTTTTTAAAGGGTTTTATTATCTCAAATTTGGGTTTTGTTACTTGAAAATTTGAATTTCAAAATTGTGGGGTCTGTCCTGGACTCGCCAAACATATTAAACATGTTGATAAGGCCATTCTCTTAATTGTCCAAAATCATTGACATATAGTTGATATGAAAGATTCTCTTTTCTAGTTTTTAAAATGCAAAGGGAATTAAGTTAAAAATTTTGCTTTTTGCGGGTAGCAATGGAAAATTAATTACCCAATTGTGCCCTTTAAAAAAATAGCCCAATGATATTTTTTCACCCCCATGATAAAGGCTGCCTTTGTTGCTCAAACACTCCACAGCTGTTCCCAATAAATTCTCTTTTTTATGGTTAAAAGATACATATGACA
Organism: Phyllomedusa bahiana; assembly: GCA_025379985.1. NCBI lineage: Eukaryota > Metazoa > Chordata > Amphibia > Anura > Hylidae > Phyllomedusa > Phyllomedusa bahiana. The sequence goes on from JAODAL010000113.1 coordinate 154,596, forward strand.
CCTGCAGTTTTATCCCTCTTTCCTTTTTTTAACATAGATATATTGAATTAAAGGAACTCTAAGGCTAAATCCCCACAGATCGGGGCACAAAAAAGGGTGGAAAAAAATCGTTTAGGGTTTTTTTTTTTTTTTTCCCAGGGACCGGGCCCGGTTTTTGTCAAGTTTTGTGTAAAAAAACGCCGGTCGCTTCTCCCTTTTTTTGCCCCTTTGGCCCATACAAATTTGGGTTTTATGGGGAAAAACGAAAAATCTCAAAGCACTGGCGTATTTTTAATGCCCTGTTGTATATTATGCCGACGGCCGGGAAAACGAGCAGGAAAAAAAACGACCTGTGTATACTACAGGTCGTCTTTTCTATTATTGTCTATAGGCAGCCTGTACGATCGTATTTGCGCCGGTTTTAGGATTCTATACGATCATTTTGCTATGCCATGGAGACATAGCCTAAACCTAGGAATTACTGATAAAGGTTAATAGGTAATCTTGCTACCACTGTCTGTCAGACTCCAAGATTTTCTGCATCTTCATTGTAACAAACTGTTTTGTAGTAGTTTTTTTAGGAAACACAGGGGGCTAATCTCCAGCTGATCTGTATTTATTTTGGCAGAGGAAGGGTTGAGGGTGGGTCTTAGCAAAGGGGAAAGGTTTAACAATCTTTCTGACCTTCTGCAGACAGGGCAATGGAAGGGGGGGCTCAGCCTGGCACATGATTGTGTGGAGATGGAGGGGGCATCTTTAGGACACATAAAGAATATTTATTTAGCTATTTCTTAGCATAATTGTTACATGATAAAAAATTGTATCAAACAAAAGAGGGAAATCAAGGGAGGAATTACTGGGATATTGTTTTCAGTACATTTTGTATCTTTTAATTCTCTAAAGGTGAAAATAGATTTTACAATTATTTGGTTGTTTTGATTGTTGATTAACACACTTCATGGTCTTCCTGAATCTACTAAGAAATTTAGTTTAGCAAATTCAGCATGTTACAATGTCACTGTGTTGACATACCCAAAAGACAAAAAATAAAATTATCAGAGTTGTTGTTCTACACATTTGCAGTATTCTTTGGATAGGCCATACAAATCAGATCAACTGGGGTCTAACTGATGCATCCCACAGCTCTCAACTGATTTATGGAAGCTGTAGTTGTCTCCATTGTTTGTCGAAACTGCATACTTTTGTTAAAGGGTTTGTCTGGTTCATTTTTTTACTATTTTATTAGGATACTGTTGCCTTATTAAATTATAAAAGCTTATACTCACCTCACCTCTCACCTTGGATCCAGTGTCTTCACTGTCCACTGGTCTTTTGTTTTCTTCCGGGCTTCTTTTGAAGTTGGTGTCACTCCTGCAGTTGCTATATGGCTGACGTCATCGTTCAGAAGTAAGCGCTCAGAACGGTGATGTCAGTCAATGGCACATGACTGCTGAAGCAAATCAGTTGCTGCCGCAGAGAATTCCTGTTTGGAAGACAGTCGGAAGGAAACAGAAGACCTTCAAAGAGTAAGGATGGCATAGCACTGGATCCAAGGTGAGAAGAGAGTTGAGTATACCATTTTTTTATTTAATTAGGTAACAGTATGCTAATACAATAATACCGTAATAAAAAAATAACAGTACAACCCCTTTAGTGGTAGTTTCTGCTTTTACGGTTCAGTTTCAATTCATTTCAATGGGATGAAGCTAAGGTACGATGTAATGCATGGCACAGACCTACAGTGCAGAGCTCTGGTAAACAATAAAGGGGTAGTAAACTTTGTAGCAATGAATAACTTCTCCAAGTTAATTTTCCTGGTTGTAGACTTATGGTAATATTGGTGCTATCATGTTTTCTGTTACATCATAAGCAAAATATTCAACTTTTTGTATTGTGTTTTTATTGTATATTTATTGGTATTCTATATCTGGGTCCTGCATGATGCTTCATTATACCATCTATCATCTTTTTTTCATGTTTTTTTCATTTTCATGTTATTGTTATGTATAAACTACAGGCAACAGATTTTATGCTGTTCAAAGCAGGGATTAAATTGGGCTGTAGAATGGAAATTAGAAGCCTATCCATACTCCAGATGTTGTTAAACTATATATTTCACCATGCTCATCACGATCTTTAGACCACTGATATGTCCACAAATGAGGGATTAATGCATACAGATCAGTCTTGCCTTGATCCTCTAATTTCTGCTTGCCAAGCCATCCCTATTAAAATCACGCCAAATTGTTTGTTCTATTGTAAGAACAAGAGTGCAGCAGCGTGAAATTTTGCATATAAACATTCATGTTGCTCTGTTATTGCTTCCTTGTCGAAATGTCTGTCTAATCCTATGACATCACATGGCTGCCGGAGGTTGCTTTGTATGACTTTGGTGTTCAGCACTGATTTTAATTGCGTTGTTTAAGTTGTCATTACTTTACTTGCTTTTTTACCATATTTTTGTCAAGGCTCTCTTCGGACTGAACATTTTCACATGTATAAACTTGACGCCGACTGGCAGGTTCTATGTCTATTTTCAATAGTATACAATCCGACAGTATGTATGAAAGAGTGTTATGCATTCAACATTGGTGCATGGAGTGTTATGCAGCAAAATTTGTCTCAGCCATGGTATGAATTTGTATGACAGTTTTGTGCCAAACTTTGCTGCATGTTCAGTGCATTCAAAAGTGTGGTGTCTGGTGCAGGATGCGTCAAATTTTGGTGTACAACTGTTCATATAAAGTATGCCCCATTCATACATGTCGTTCTTTGTGTGTTATTGAGAATTATTAAATTAAGTCATACATTTTCTTAACAATAGTTGTTTCTACGGCAATTACAAAACATACTGCATATAAATAATAGGAGTTGCTGCATAAGCTAGTATGAGAACATTTATAAGAACATCCTCTATCATCCCAAGTTGGCCATAGACTCAGCCGTAATTCCCAGCGGTGCAATTCTGAATGGTCCATATTAAGTCAATGCACCTCAAAAATTAGCTTTTCTTTTTCTCTTTTATTTTTTTGTAATTCAAGGGTAATACAGATGTGTACGTAGAAGCGCTTAGGCCTTGATGTGAAATCTGAACAAGGGGCCTCCAAACTGTTATGTGTTATGTTTTAAAGGATCTTTTGGTCCCCTGAGGCACCAAGACCCACTTAGGACTCTCAACCAGTACAACTATTACACTCGTAGCATTTCTAAAGCGGTTCAGATTGTAAAGGTAATAGCCATTTCTCTCATCGAGTCTCTCCCATTTTGGCTGCTATGGGGGTTATATCATCATTGCTGAAGTTTACCCTGCATTTGCTGAAGTGTAAAGTGTAAGATGATAACATACAATGTTTTGACGTGTTCTCTCATGCCCAGCAATATAAAAATTATAGGTGAAAAATATTATTTTGGTCCCTGTAGCTGAAATCCTACCAAGATGAAAAACGGTGGATCAGCTCCGCTCTTCCATTTGTTATCTTCTAAATCAATGTGACAATTATATTGTTACAGCTATTTAATAGCCAACCAGATAGTCTGTCCCTGGCATTCAACACATACAGAAAATAAATAATGCATGTCTGCAATCTTGGCTTTTGGTTAGTGAATAAATTCTTTATCTGCTCTAATACAGAGCTTTCTTAGGGCATAGTCCTTAACCCTTACAGTGCTACTTTTTAAATTACGATCTCTAAAGCATTTGACACATTTCAGGGTCAACAACAGCGCATTCCCAATCTTACCCAGCTTTCCATGAACCAAGCTTGTATTTAATTGAGCCACAAATCCAAAGTATATAGAAAGGCCAAATAGACCCGTGATAGAAGGGTGATAGTTTATGCAATTTGCTTTTTAAAAAAATATTATTTTAGTACACATCATTTGTAAACATTTACCCAATGAGTTAATTACATTCTCAAATGTTTTTCACTGATGATTCACACATTTCAGTTTTTTGTGGGTTGTTTCTGGTATATGCAAAAACTGAAAAAAATATAACTTCTTTATTCATATCTTGCAATCTTTACGATCCACTGCTAGCTGTTTGGGTGAAAGAAAATACTGCATCTCACAGTTTAAGAGGTTTTTGCATGAAAAACCTTTATTAAAATAGACCAGGACTGAAAATTAGTTGATCACTGTAAATCTGGGCGTAGAAACCCCAATCAGCATATTTTTTGCCTGCAGTTGTAGTAGAACATGACTGCTGTAACAGACATAAGTATATGGAGCCCAGGGGTTGAGGCTTAACACTCAGATCTAAGAACATTATACATTTTTGAAGAGAATATTAAGTTGGTGACTTCTATGTATCAGAGTAATTCTATTGTTGGTTCTCCTATACCCCGGTTTCCCACAAAAAATCAAACTTCCCACGAAAATCTAGACCTAGTGCAATTTTTTTTAATGAAAATTCAAGTGTTTGGCCTGTTATGCTGTGTTTGTTGGGATGAAATCACTACAGTATATTAATACATGTTGATGTTTTGTTCAGACCCCCTTCTTTAATGTATGTATGTTGATTGGCATATGAAAAAGGACTGTCCTCATGGGGCAACCTATTTAAGGTATTTAATTTATGCATATATGGTTGGACTGTATGAAAGTTTACAATAGTTTTTTGTAAAACATAAAAATAAAAATTTTGCTCCACCTTTTAATTATACTATATTGGTTCCCCTTTAAAATCTGTCACGACCATTGTTCCAAAAAAAAATGGATACTTGATAGCTTTATAAATTACATCTTTTTTTTTAAAAATTTATTTTTCTGGCAGATTAAGATGGGCAAAGTACCCTTTGCCCCTCATATTGTTGTGGTTTTTTTAGGCGGGTAGCAGCAATGATAAGAAGTTCATCCTGCAAATTGTTACACCTGCTCCACAGATATAAACCTCTAGCTCAAGATAACATCATTAAAGAGGGTTAGTTATTGCTGGTTGTTTTTTGGGTTAGGAAGTAGGATTTTGTTTTAAAACCCTTAAAATCCCGCCAACGTATTGGCAATTCCCCTTTTTTAAATAAATGGCATTATTTAAAGAAATTAGACATTGTGTGCACAATTTTTTTAAAATCATGCTTTTATAACTTGTAAAACCCCCCAATTTTTTTTGAAAAATGGGTTGTAGGGCCAATTTTTTGAATATTGATTACGGTATGCATTTATTACATTTTTTTATTGTGTTGAAAATTGGATTTAGCTTGAATTTAGCTTTGTAGTAAATGTAACTATATCTACAATAATAAAAAAAAACTTTCCATACATCAACAGTACAAAGAAAAGTAAGAAAGTTTTTAATATATCTTATAGGAGAAAAAAATTATTCCTTTTTAATTTATCAGTCTCTTTCTCACCCCCTATCCACCTTCTGCCTCCTTATTTGTTCACTTAGCCATAAATCTTTAGCCGAATCCATGTCTTTGGACCCGTAATGAGAGCCCCAGTTACGTCCCCGTAGAAGTCTATTGAGAAGGGGGAGAAGCAAAAAGTCTCATAGAGATATGGCTGGCTGTATAGTGAGTGTTTTATCTCACCTCGTGTGGATCACAGTATAAACAGGATAAAATGGGATTCAGTGTAATAGGGAATCCACCGGTGGGCTCAAGCTCTGAAATAATATTGGAACCCTAATATATCAGGGCCTCAGAGGTCTAACAGAAGACATCCTCATTTATAACTGGCTTTAGAACCATTCACCAGAAATCTTTTCAAAACCTGCTTGTGAAATGATTAATTTAAAATAGACTTTTACATGTCTTATGGAGAGAGAGGGTGGGCCATCAGAATAATTTCCTCTAAAAGGCCCAGGAAACTTTAGTCTGACTCTGGTTACACATCACTTTAGTGCTGTTTAATCTCCTCCATGCTGCTTGTGTGTATTTGGGACTTTCCTGCTTTGTTTCACATTCTCCCCCTACCATTTCCATAGACTCTATAAGAAGCTATAACAAGAGCTCTGAGTAAAGCTGATGCCAAGTTCTTAGCAGGACAGATTCCATGAGTGATTTTTGAGTGAACAAAAAAAAAAAAAGAAAAGCAGGTGGAGGGAGAATAGGAGTCTGATTAGTGAAGCATGAAGTATTGTTCTTGAATAACATATATGACAAAGTTTCTTATTATTGCTTGCACTGTTCGTTTATTGAAAGGTATGTTTTGATAAAGTAGAGTAGTGCCTTGAGCAGGTCCTTTTTTTGGGAGGGGGGAAAAAAACCCTCCAGAAACATTTTATTTACAAGGCACTCATTTTAATTGGCAATTTTGTATGTTTCTTGTTTGTTCAAACTATAAACACCATATAGGCCTATGTGTCCCATCAACAATAGTTGTAAAAAAATGACACGTATCCAGAGCAAATCTTTTTATGCATTTTGTAATTTATGTGTAATTTTTTTTTTGACAGTGTTTAATTTTTAAATTTTTTCAGAAACCATTTAATGTGTTGGGGCAGCGTGCCTTCCCTTATAAAAATGACAAATTTGAGTTCTCTCTATAAAAGTTCAATATCAAAGCTTGGCTCTTCCATGCCCTGTGCATTCAGGCTGTGTACAATTTCAATCAATCCCATATTGATCGGGAAGATTGGTTTGAGACTTAATTTATTCACTGAACAGAATAACACAGAAACAAACAAACTGAATGACCTAAAGGACAATGATTATTCTTCTGGTAGATAATCTTCCTTCTCTAGTATGTAAAACCTTAGGTTGATTTAGGGGTTAAAGGGGGACTAATTTTTAAAATATTTTAAAATTTATTTTTTATAAAATCCTTTTAAATATGCACTGTTTGTAGATTAAAGGGAGCTAATTGTCCTTATCTCTTCAATGTTCAGTCCCCTGTTGATTAAATTTACGGCAAAGTTTAAAATGTTATTCCTTCATCTAGGTGAAAAACATGATTAATAAATTGCTGATTTACATAGTGGCCCCTCCCTGTTGTGCAATGATCTGAAGCACTGTAAATGTAGTTTACACCTGTGACTTAATACTACGCAAAAGGAAAAATTTTGCCTTAATTATTTTTATTTTTGATCTTCAGATTTCCATGCTACAAACCTATGTAATGTTTTGCATCTTTACAAATTTATAAGTGGCCCCCCCTAGGGGGTCATTCCAATTTTTTAAGTGGTTGATGATGAAAGATGACCCCTCCTTTCCCTTTAAAAAACCCTTTTTTTTCTTTTTGCCTTAATTTTAAAGGCTATTTAAAATATGAAGAAAAAGGTTTTCCTAATAACCTGTTTTGTAATGGAATAATATTAACTGAAAATGGTTTTCAAAGAAGGTAATGGGAAACTTTTCATGGAGGTTGCATTTAACACAGCTTGATTTGTTGTATGAGAAGAAACATGATGATCTCTTTTAAGGAAAGTAATGATTTAACTGTTAAAACAATATGGTTTTTAGGTGCAGAATTCTGTGCTGATAAAGCTTCAATTTCCTGATCCAGAGGTTCCAATTTACTGCACAGATGTATGTTTGCATAAATATAGATTTCAAAGATAAAATCCTGTCTGCCTGCCACCTTCAGCCACTGGAAAGAGCTTATGATTTCACCGCATATCCTTATAATACAGTTTAATTTGTAAACAGAAAACATGAACTTCTTGAGCTAACTCTAGTGGCGGTGGAAGACAGCCAGAATGTTATTATTTTACTATTTTATTATGTCTATGTAATAAATGTGCAGTGTAAAAACTATGGAAATATTAATTAGCGTTGACAAAATTTTGGACCTCCTTAAATAATGAAAAAAGAGTGACCCTTATATCTATAATTAAATAAATCCTAACAAATAAGATGTCAAAAGAAAGACATGAGATTTGTTCACTAGCAAGGTGCCAGCAGATCTTTCAGTTTCAAACTTGCTGCAAAAATTATGCTTATTAAAGAGTCCGAGGACAATGTGTGTTGGCGTCTCAGCTCCATTGAGTTGCTTAGATCCATTCATATGTGCAACCTGTAAGATCCCTCTGTTTAGGGCATCTTATATATATGGAAAACACATTTGTTGAAGTATTCCCTTAAAGGGGTTGTCTCACTACATCAATTCATCTTACCTCCGTCCTGTTTTCACAATTTCATTTTGAATTCAGGGGCAGGTTTACTGCTGGCCTGATACAGTGATAAGCTGCTGAAGACACCAAGTCTGTAGCTATAGTGACCAGCGCCTGCAGCCAATGAGGTGAGATGAAACAGGTCTGCAGCTATAGCAACCTGAGGAGCTGATGCAGCCCATGCAAGAGGGGATATCTAGGAATAGGTAGGATATATTGTAAAGTGACTTGTTTTTGCAAGATCTTTAGCATAAAAAGCAATCCTTGTAATGAGACAACCCCTTTAAATAAGGTTTTTCCAACTCAATATTGTATGATGCTTTTTTTCTTAGCAGTTTACGTGACTACCATTGATTTCAAAAGGGAGAAACTAGCATGTGCAGGTTTATGTCCCCAGCAACTGGGACTTAAAGTGGCCTATATGCAGAACCAAAGTGCCAGGTGTTGTAACCCTACTAATCAATGTTTCATGACATTCTATAGGACGTAAAGCATGTTGGTAACAAACCCTTTTAAGGAATTTTGATTTTTTTGAGACTAAGTGAATTCTATTTGTTAGCTGTTTTAACATAATAAATAAAATAGGAAGGAAGTTGTATTGTTATACGCTTGACTGTGTGGCTCCATTGATGCTGTGTGCAGTGAAGTGAAGGCTGCATAAACCGTCTGGATGTGGGTGATGAATGAGTTATGAAGGGCTCCCGGATTTCCCTTTGGGTATAGAATACCCTGCTTCTCCATACTTCATGCATTTTATTGCTATCTGATACCTTGGCCTGATGAGAACATTAGATTAAGCGTAGTTTGTATTGCTTTAGGAGATGTGTGTTGCCATCTGGACCAGGACACAAGCGTTCATTTTTACTTACCTTTTTCATTCAAATGATATATGTTTTGCTTGTCTGTAGTTTAACGCCGACCTTCCCCCTGCTCCTGTAGATAGGGAATAAAGTTTACGAAACCCCTAGTGGTTTTTTTTCTGCATGTGTTTCTGTCTAGCTGGAAAGAAAAAGAGTTGTTTGACCACTGGGAGCACTCAATATGTATTTTAAATGATTGTAGGGGCGATGGGTTAGAGATTTAATAGGGAGGAGCTTCCCATCTCCATTGAGAGGTTCGAAAAAGGAAAGAAAAATAATTCACTGTCATAGGAAGCGCAAGAACAATATGAGAAAGCATAACAACATTACCCTTTCTAACCCCAAAAAGGAAAGGTTGTTTAACAAAACGAACAAGCATTCACAAGTTTTTTAACACTTTACTTAGTAACATATAGATTCCAAGATACAATGTTCATCTCTGCATTAAACTATTCCACTCACAAACAGTAGAAATCTAGTGGTCCCACCTAGAAGAAAAATCCTCACAAACAGTGGAAAGCTAGTGGTCCCACAAAAGAAGAAAAATCCTCCAAACAGGGGAAAAGCTAGTGGTCCCCCCTTAAAGAAAAACTCTCCAAAAGTGGAAAAGTGTGGCCCCCCTAGAAAAAAACCCTCACAAAAGTAAAAAGTAGTGGCCCACCTAGAAGTAAAATCCCAAAAAGGGGAAAAGCTTGGTCCCCCTAAAAAGAAAATCCTCACAAACAGTGGAAAACTAGTGGTCCCACCTAGAATTTTAAAAACTCCACAAAAGTGGAAAAGTAGGGGGCCAGTTAGAAAAAAAAACCCCTTTTTGGGGATATAGATTTGGAAAAAGGGTTTATGAAATGTTTAGGTAAAAACCCTTTCTTTTGTTTAGAAATGGGCTAAAAAAAAATAAAAACCAAAAGAAGTTTAAAATTGGTGTTTTCTATTTATAAATGAGTAGGGGGCTGTAACCCCTTTTCGATTTACCAAATTTGGGTTTCCCCTTTAATTAAAGAAACCCCGAGGGGAGAAAATATGACTTGGAAGTAAAAAAAGGGGCCAGTAAATTTAAAATTGTTTTTTTGGAAAATTCTGAGCAAATTGAATGGTAAAAAATATATGCTTATTATACCTTAAGGGGAAACTTCCTAAATGATATGCCCGGTATTTTCCTACTCTTTGACATTTTAAATTTTTGCGCTTTCAGTTTCTTTTTTTTTGCTCTTAGCCTTAAGAGTTTAGTTTTTTTGTTTTTTTTATTTAAAGTTTTGGGGGAAATATTAAAAATAGATTTTGTTTTTGACTCTTGTTGGGGCACAAATTTATCCTCTTTCCATTTTAACGACTTATACTTAAAAAATGTTGTCTTTATGTGTCCCAGACAATTTTTCTTGTCTGAAAACTTTTTGTTAAAGTTTAATCTACTAACCTATTTAACGCTGATATTTAGTGGTTGATCCCTAACCGTCTAAGGGAAACAATGTTGTCTTTTGTTTATTTGGGTTTTAGCCCTCTCCTATTTTATTTTTATTTTTAGAATAACAAAAAAAATTTTGGGCCCACTGTTTGGGGTTTGAATACTGGTAATCCCCCTAGCCATTTAAACGAACCCTAAAATCCCGGCGCCTTTTTTTTGAAAAAAGTTCTTGGGGGGGTAATTTTTTTGGATTGTTGAATTTATTAAGAATGGGATTAATTTCCTAAAAATGAAAACCCAGACATATCTTTTTTTTTTAAAATTACTACACCGTCCTTCACCTTGACCGTAACCCGTTTCATTTTGTTTATCCCACAAATCTCTTTGTGGTGCTGAATATATATTTTCTCTTAACTCTGCCTGCAACTCCTACTGGGCTCTGTGCTTTGTCAATGAACTAAGACTTACATCCGTGATAATCCTGCTGGAGAAAAGGAAAGCAGTAGTTTTTTGGTGGTAATGCATAAAAGGAGGGAAAGGATTTTTTTTGTCTTGCCCCGAGGAAAGTGGGTTTGCAACATAAATTAGGCTGTTAGTGTAATTCAGCTCTTACAAGCACCAAATGCATACGATGAGCTAACTAAAAAGGCTAAATTTGTACCAAAATATTGAAGATCACCATTGGATTGCCATTGCAAATCTTTAAAAGTCCAAATAAGGGGGGAATTGGTAGGGGGAGAAAAGCTGAATGTTTATCCAAGAGAACTAACTGTTCCTAGGAATATACAGTTGCTTTCAATAATTATGGTACTATTGAAAGAAGTTTGTTGATGCAAATTTGACAGAACTGACAATAATTTCAATGATCGTTTACTTTTCCTTGTCCAAGAAGGTTTTTATCCAGGTTGAGACAACTTGATTCCCCTAAATTGCTGTGTGTATTAAAGAGGAGATAAGCATCTTAAAGGGAATCCTACACCATGAAAGTGCTGTTCAATCCAGCAACATCATATTCCAGGAAGAGCTGAGCTGATAGTAACTTTAATTTACTGATTGCAATCCCCACTCGATAGTAGTCCAGCATGTGGTTTTAATAACAGTCTTTCTGCATGAGCATATATACAGAGCTAGCTGTCAATCACTGATTAGGACTGCCCATTGGACTCCTTAGTCCAGAATAAGCAGGGACTTCTACCAAAGTTACCCTGAAAAAATTTTTCCCACACAACGATACATCAATCTGCTCACGTCCTTCTGCTTGATATCATGGTGCTGGCAGATAGACTACAGGCGCAACATGATGGGAGTCCTTTAGATGCTGTTTTGTGTCCAAAAAAATTAACATACTGCAGTAACATTTATACATTGCATTTCATTTAATCACTGGAAATTTAACAACAACCTCACTAGGAAGGAAATTCGTAAACTATAGATTTAGGTGTTAGTGAGAAGAGGTGAAATCAAACCACGTATATCCAAGCTATAATAAAGAATTTTTGCAGATTGCTGATATTTAAACCGTGCCCTGCCATTGTACGTTATATAAACAGAACATTTTTATACTCGTGAAACGGTAAGAAACAGATGGAGTGTAGCAGCATGAGGGGAAAAACAACACAGAGCTGGAAGCTTGAATGTACTGCAAATTTTGTGTTCCTCACTTTCTATTTTTATAAGCCTCAACTGTAAGAAATTCCGAAATGTGATTCAGTCTTTGATCAGAACATTAATGTTATTTTAATTCTACAGCTAGGATAGAAATTTGCATATATCTTGCTTCTTTTATCAAGCCAACTAATTGTAAGTGTATTATAAGCTGAACCATGTATTCTATGTAGTCGATACAAGAATAGATAGAAAGGCAGATAGATATTCCTGCTGTAATTAAAAAATAAATTGTTTAAACATTTAGGGGGGGAAAAAAATTTTTGTTGCAGAACTGCTTTGGCAGGGGTGCGGGGTGGACTATATACTCCCCTAGGGTGCTCTTTGGGGAAAAGATATTAAGGGAATGTTTACATATGGAAGATTTGTATTATTAATTTTAAAGGGGTTGTCTAACTACATTGATTCATCTTACCTCAGTCCTCTTTTTCTTTGGGTTTTACTTTTTAAATTTGGGGGTGTTTACTGGGTTTCACTAGGCTGCAGTGAAATCAGGTCTCTGCATAGCATCCGGGGGGTGGGAGCCCCTTTATGATAGATCAACAGGTCTGTAGCTATGCGACGTGAGGGCGATGCAGCCCAACGAGGGGATATTCAGAATAAGTAGGCATGTTAAAGGACCATATTGCAAAGTGATTTGTTTTTGCAAGATCTTTAAAAATAAAAATCAACCTTGTAGTGGACAAACCCCTTTAAAGCACCATTAATTCAAGGGTGCTGTACATTTAAGGGGGGTTACATACATATCACAAGTCCTAACAAAGTACCAGGCAAAATGTGACTAACGTACAGAGGGAGTAGGATTTGCCTTAAAGGGTTCAAATGTGTTTGTGGGGTGGTGAATGGGTTGCAGGGTTATGATAGGTTATAGGCTATCATAAAGAGATGGGTTTTCAGGTTGCAATAGAAGCGAGTAAAAGTGGAGGAGAGTCTGATGTGTTGGGGTAATGAGATCCAGAGTAAGGGGGTAGCATGGGAGAAGTCTTGGAGATGGTTGGGTGAGGAGCTGATAAGAGGAGCGTAAACAAGGTCATGGGAAGAGTGGAGGAGGAGTCCTGTCCATACATGTGAATGGGATAGTTTCTGAAACATTTTTTATTGATTTCTGGAAACCTCATTAAATTAGGTAGTGAACCTGCAGAAATATACTTATTAGGTCTGGTGCAAAGACTGTCAATGACAACTTCTGTACCTTGGAATAACAACCCTGAAAAAGGACCCTGGGTAAAAGTGAGATGGAGAAGGACTTGGGAATCCTGGTGGACAGTAAACTTAATTGTAGCAGCCAGTGTCAGACAGCAGCTGCTAAGGCAAATAGGATTATGGGGTGTATTATAAGAGGCATAGATGCACATGATGAGAACATTATTCTCCCATTATACAACTTACTGGTTAGACCACACATGGAATATTGTGTACAGTTTTGGAGGACTACAATACCCAGAAAGATTAGCAAGATTAGAGTTATTTAGTTTAGAGAAAAGACGGCTTTGGAGGGACATAATAAATATGTTTAAATATATTAAAGGTCAATATAGATATCTCTCTCAAGATCTATTTATACCAAGTATTTTATCCAGAGCAAGGGGGCATCCTCTACATTTGGAGGAACGAAGGTTTCTACATAGATATAAAAAAGGGATTCCTTTCTGTTAGTGAATTCACCATGACAAGTTCCTCTGGCAGTTCCTCTCACTGCTCTAACAGAGTTCAAAAAGGGTCCAGATGGATTTCTAGAGCATAATAGTATAACAAGTTATAGTGACTAGGATTCTGAAGAAGGGTCCTTAATCCAGGGATTTTTCCGATTGCCAGAGTCGGGAAGGAATTTTTTTTACCTAAAATGAGGACAATTGGCTTCTACCTTATTGAGGGTTTGCCTTCCTCTGGATCAACACTATAGCACAATAGACTGAACTGGATGGACGTCTTTCTTGTATTTAATCTCAGCAGTTTGGGACTAGAATAGGGGGAAAAAAATCAACTCACCTTTCCAACCTGCTCCATTCCAGTGACGCCACTGCTCCTGGTGCTCCATGTTGATCAGGTCATGTTCATTGTTCATGTGACCCTGCATCCCTTCCCAGATCTCAACGGTCTCTTCCTGTATGAACGATCAGTGACTTGTGATTGACAGCAACATCATGTGACCACTGACTGTGACATCATTGGAGGAGCATCAGGAATGGCAGTGGAATGGGTTTATGGTACATATACATTTAGGGCGACATGTATGAAAACTGTCTTGGTCCAAGACTTTACTTGTTGCCCATAGCAACCAATCAGAGCGCCCCTTTCATTTCATATAGTACTCAAAAAAATAAAAGGGGGACTCTGATTGGTTGCCATGGGCAACAAGGAAAGTCTTAGACCAAGACAGTTTTCATACATGTCCTCTTTAGTTTTTTCTTAGTCAGTCCTGACCTGTTGAGAAGTTTTTTAAAGAAATCGAAAGCCTCTTTAAATCTTTGCATTTACTTTGATATATTTTGATTAAAACATTTTAAATTAATTTGCCAGACAGAAATAAAATCCTGATAATGCTTCATTTTCCGTTACATTATTCAATAAGGAAAGACATTTATTTCAACAGAATGAAACGTATAGAAAATTATGCATTTTAAATATGGGAAAATATGTTTAGAGTTTAATGTATTCCTGCTTGCGAATCACCCAAGGCTTACTTTTATTATGTCATTTGCATCAAACTTTTAAATGTTGTTTTAAGCATTGTAAACTGTTCTACAGTGCTCTTGATTTGTGATTCAGATTTTTTGTTTACAACCCACTCGTAAAATTATCAGGATAGTTTATTATACAATTTATTCACATGGTGATAATCAATCATGTTTCCATCGTAACTTTTCAAAACTGGAGCACAGAAGAGCCAGATATAGAATGTGCAATGATTTAACAATGTCCCCTTTACATGTGCTGTGGAATGACCCAATTCATCTAGCAAATACCACTCCAATTTTTCCTACTTATTTTGCAGTTTTAATAGTGTTGGCTGAATAAGAGAACTGTTTATGGGACTGTATATATCTTCTATAGAATTAAAAATGATTATTATTATTACTTATATTTCCTCTATTACTTGATGGAAGAATTTAGATGTTACAATTATTAATATCAAGTAAATACAAATTATTCTTTACTGTTTTTATACAGAATTTTCTAATATTTCCTAAATGTAAGTTTCTTCAAAGTTTTGTTATCAGACGGATCGTGGTTGAGTTATGGACAAAAGCCCCATGCCCATGGTGAAGCAATGTGCACAAAGCCTGTACGATACCACACAGAGTCTTTATGATTCTGTAATATTAAACCATAGGTGCTGTGTATGCCAGTGTATAATGTCTCAGTTCAACACTGTGTTATGGACTTATTCTCCCTTAGGAGCAATGCTTTATAAGGAACCACAGAGAAAAGACCCCTGTATGGCGCTGTGTAGAATCAGATGCATACAGAGGTATAGAAGAGCCCCATAAAAGTCTATTGGAAGTGTACAGTTTGAAGTTGCTTCAGAACTGTTAATACACCTGTGTGCCTCTGAATTGGTTTTTATAGAAATTCTTGTTGTCGGCATCAACTAAAGTAAACCATTACCGTTTTTCTGTCTTAAAATCAATTGTAAATTACTTTAAAAAACAATTGCAACCCAAAACACAATGACACATAGGGCCACATGTATGAAAACTGTCTAGGTCTAAAACTCACTTTATTGCCCATAGCAACCAATCAGAGCGCCCCTTTAATTTCATATAGTGCTCTGGAAAAATTAAAGGGGCGCTTTGATTGGTTGTTCTGGGCAACAAAGTGAATTTTAGATCTAGACAGTTTTCATACATGTTGTCCAGAGTGCGAAGATAATATTGCGATATACAGCCCACATTATACTATCATATAATACTCAAATGCTATGTGTCAGGAGACCCGTGCCCACTCGAGAGTCAACGGCCTGGCATGGGGTGTATGCGTGACGTTGAGATCCCACTATTGAGAGACAAGGTCAGCTGGATACTGTTTCACAATTAAACCCTGTCCACACGGGCACAGGGAGACCCAGGGAGTGTGAGAGGATACCTCACTCACCCACAACCCTGAACGGCTGGGAGAGATCTGTTTACCCGCACCAATGAAACAGAACTCTGCCAGCCCGGTAAACTGCCACAGGTTCCTTGTTAGTTATAAGCATGGTCCGTTACAGACTTATAAGCAGGCCATGAACCTACCCTGGGTAATGATCAGGGGCGTCGCTAGGCAGTATCATTCGGGGCAGAAGCCCCGGAAGTAAAGCCTTGTGCCCCGAATGATTAGTCTCCTAACTCTCTCTGCACTGAGAAGCTCCGCCCACCTCAAGAGCTTCACCACTCTCAGGGAGCAGTGAGAGCAGCCCCCCTCCTCTTCTGTGCTCCCTGCACAACCCTGCCCCGGAGCTACAGCACCAACAGCAAGGTTCTCTGCCTCTTCCTGCCGGCTCCTGCAGCAGATCCTCGGCCCCATCACTATGGAAACCAGAACGAGCCTCTGGTTTCCTCAAGTCTTTCAGAGCTGCCTAAACCGCCTAGGAGCTTCTAGGACCCCAGTGACCCTGCATAAGGTATGTCCTGAGGCAGGATGGAGGGCCATGCTCCCACCTCACATGTCTATACTAATATACTGGACCTGTTTCACAGAGGTACAGTATATTAGTATATACATACACTTAGGGACAGTATATACACAAATGTAACACACAGTTAAATATTGGTCATTTGGATATAATGTTCCTGTGTGTAGATTACAGTATATATATATTTATATACACACTACACCAATATATATATATATATATATATATATATATATATATATATATATATATATATATATATATATATATATATATATATACACACACACACATGTACTTCACACAGGGACAGGATATACTCAAATGTAACACCCAGATAAGTATTATACATGTATATACTGTCCATGTGTGAAGTACATGTGTGTGTGTGTGTGTATATATATATATATATATATATATATATATATATATATATATATATATATATATATATATATATATATATATATATATATATATATATATAAAAAGTGGTGTAGTGTGTATATAAATATATATACTGTAATATACACACAGGAACAATATATATACACATATCCAATATTTACCTGTGTGTTACATTTGTATATATACTGTCCCTGTGTGTAACAGCTGGGTAGGTGCCATCTGCAGTGAGATAAGTCTGATGTATTAAAGTGGTCAAGCAAATAAAAAGTGAAAAAAAACAAGCACAAAAAAACCACACATACAACCTTTTCCCAATTACAATTGCTGTCAAATTAAAAATGTTAAAAAAAAAGTACACATATTTGGTATCAACCCTGTGCTATAAAACTGACATTTTACCCCCTCCATGAACACTTCTACAAAAATTTAAAAAACCCATTTTTTGTTCCTCCCACTCTGCAAGAAATTGAATAAAAAGCTATCAAAACGTCCCATGAGCCTCACAACAGTACCAATAAAAAAAAAAGTTATGGCTATTAGAATTTAATGATGCAGAACATTTTATTTATTTATTTCTGTGTAACATTACTACAACATTAAAAAAAAAAATAAAACTATAAAATGGTATGAATTGGGTATTGCTGTAATCGTGTTTATGCCCCACAGTAAGCGCTGTTAAAAAAAATAATTAAAAAACACTACTAGGATTTTTTATACACTTTGCCTCATAAAATTTGGAATACAAGGTGATCAAAAAAACATATATAGCCCAAAATGGTACCAGTAAAAATGTCTGCTCATCCTGCACAAAATAAGCCTTTACACGGCTCTATCAACATAAAAGAAAAAAAAGAGTTATAGATGAAAAATGAAGAACTAAAATGGAAGACAGCTGTGTCATTTAGGAGTTAAACTACATTACCACATATACCGTATTTTTCAGACTATAAGAGACACTTTTGTGCCCCCAAATTTGGGAAGAAAATGAGGGTGCAACCTATATTTTGAATTCAGCAGGAGGTAGGAGTGGGACAATGCTATAGGCTGTGGGATGGGAGGATGGGGTATGTGGTCGGAGACCATCAGTAAGGGAGTCAAGAGCAGAGTCTCTGCTGCTGGAAGCTAGCGGCGGGGTTTAATTATCCCCTTCATGCATATGGATGTCCCTGAACATCTAAATGGCATGAAGGATGTATAAAGCAGGCTCACACGCTGAGCCCACTCTATGCATAGCGGACAGCGGCTGTTCCTTACACTCACCACTAACAAAGGGCACGTGCCCCGACTGTTTTAGGACCCTAGCAACGCCCCTGGTAATGATACATTAGAGACCGAGAATACGGACATGTGAGTCCGGCTTGATCGGGACAACAGACCAGCTCAGGATCAAAGTTTATATATTTTAACCACCATATGAGCACACTAGACAAACAATACATACGTAGGGTACAGCTATACATATACTGGTCAGACGTGTAAATACAGATAGGATATGGGTACAGACAAAAGAAACAGCAAGATGTATCTAGCTACCTCAGGTTAGCTTGACGGGCACACATGAGGGATGAATGTGGCCTGCTGGTGGATGCTCCTGGGATGCTGGTGCATTTAGCCCACTTCCAATATAGACAACTCTGGGCCCAGGTGGGCCCTTACTTTTAGCTATACTGTGACATCTCACCTCACATCCCCTGTCACACCTTCTCCCACCCCTGGGACGGTCTACATGCACCTTATAGCTCTGAACGGTATTAGTGCAAAGCTGCAGCATAGGTATCATCAGAACCGGATGGGTCCAAGCTATGACTGGGTGCCAAACTCTGGGCCGCTGCTGTGTTCCTGGTACCAGTTTCCCGTCCCGCCCTTCCCGTTGGTCCTACAAACAAGGGAGTGACAGCTATCCGTGTGGGGTGCTTTCATATTTAAAGAAATGAAATTGGGGTGTGTCTTTGACGTACGGTTATTCCATAATTATTTATGAAATCCTGACTCTGCTGTGACTCGTCCATCTCTTTGAAGCACGTCAGACCTCTCTCTAACTACAGCTCTCATTGCCTGGGTCTCCAAGGTGTCTGTGAGCAACTTGTGAAAATTGGTGATAGGGCCTTTGGAAGCTGGACCACAGCTATCTGATGGAGCATTTGTTTCCCCTGACCCTTAGTGATCCAGTAGTTGAGCTGGATGAAATTATATTTCATCTCATCACAGTATGTAAAATTCCTTTTTAAACATCAAGTTGTCTTTCTAAGCAAAGTATATAAACGTATCAAAACAAGCAATGTAAGCAAGAAAAAGATGACCGTTTGATAACTACAGTAAGTCAACTAGAAGATTGACAGATTCAAAATCAAGTCAGTAAAAGATAAAAAAGAAAGCATACACCTGGATTGACCTTTAAAGGAATGAAATAGTTCACATAAACATTAAAGGGACCTGTCAGGTAGTTCTTCCAACCCTAGCTGAGGGCAAGGTGTGATAGAGACATAGAAGCTAAGCTCTGTGATAGGCTAATATGATTTGAAGCTGAATTTATGAGTAGAAAACAGTTTAAAACTTAAAAGTGAAACTGAAAGTCCTGCTTACCCCGCCAACATACAGTGATTGACAGTTTGCTCTGTACACTGACTAGATTGATACAGGGAAAGCTGTCAATTACTGTTTATGAACAAGGTTAGCAGGACTTCCATTGTCTCTTAAGGAGTCCGATCAGGATTTCTTCTGCTTTTTACTTAGAAATCCTGCTCCAAATCATATAAACCTAAAGAAAAGCTTAGCTTACCTCCCTCTATCATATCCGGATAAAGTAGCATAAACCACCTAAAAGGTTTCTTTAATCAGTTAAAACCTAAATTAGCTACAGTAAGGAACTTATCAAAATTACATATAATAATCATATATAGACAACAGAATTAAAAGATCTATAGTCAGAAAATAAAAACGGCAAAGAAGAAAAGAGTATGTATCAATATCTTGTTTTAATTAGTAAAAAAAGAATTTGCCATAGATTCCCTTTAAGTGTTCCTCAGAAAGTGATCAGTTCGAATGTCAGATTATAGAGCAAAGGAGATAAAGAATAGACTTGTTGTTCTCCCTCTGTTTCTCTAAAAGGAGACCCTGCTACTAATCAATAGTGTGACTAGTAAATTTTGGTACAAAGTTTAAATCACATTATCAAAAACATGAAAAATCTAAGTTTTTCGATTCTAGTCAGATGTGTCCAAAAGATCCTTTCAAACGCCTTATACAAGGTAATGTCCTGTAAAGTTGATCTCTAGCTGAATTCTTAACTTGTCAAATGCATGATGTGCTTCTCCTAATATTAAGGATGGACTAGCCATCTTAATGAAACCAGTCTGCTCATCTGCCAGTAGTAAGCGAATCTGCAAACACGTAGCCAGAATTTTTGTGAAGATTTTATAATTACTTCAATATTGTCACCCAGCTTTTCAGGTTTTAAAGAGCAAAAATATTTGAGTTTCATTAAATCAAAGTGAAATTGCATCTTCTTACCTAGTATTATCATAAGGTGTCACCGAATGTGAAGTCCTATGGTCAGTCAGTAATTTATAGGGTTCTTTACCAAAACCCATCAGGCCCTATTATTTTATGCATCTTGATTTCTTGTAAAAAAAAAAAAAAAAAAAAAAGGAACCCATGTTTTCTCCATGTGTTTCATAAAATTGTTTATAGTATACACACTAAAAATATGGTTGTAATAATGTATAATAATGTAATATAATATATTGCTCTAAAACAAATTCCCTTGAGATTGTGTGCTGAAATATTACCACATTCTTCTCTAGAGTATGTATCCTAGATATAAAAGCTATATTGCTATTTGCATGTTAACCTAGAAAGTAACTAGCCTAATTGTTGCTCATGTTGAGAAGACACCTTCCGCAGATACAGGTCGTAATCCCTATTTGCTGATGTGTGTGTGTGTGTGTGTGTGTGTATATATCTAAATATATTAAAGGGAAAAAGGTCATATATATAGTGAGAGGTATTGGTATATGTGAGTATACATTATCTCACAAAAGTGAGTACACCCTTTACATATTTGTAAATATTGTATTATATCTTTTCATGGGACAACACTGAAGATATGACACTTTGATGCAACATGGAACCTCATAGCAAATAACTTTCTTGGAGATCTAAAAAAAAAAAAGAATTGTTGCTCTACATAAAGATGGACTAGGCGATAAAACGATTGCCAACATCCTGAAACTGAGCAGCAGCAAGGTGGCCAGGACTGTACAGTGGCTTAACAAGACAGATTCCACTCAGAACAGGCCTCGACATGGTCGACCAAAGAAGTTGAGTGTATGTGCTGAGTGTCATATCCAGAGATTGTCTTTTCAAAATAGATATATAAGTAATACCAGTATTGCTTCAGAGCTTAATAGGGTAAAGGTTCAGTCTAGCAGTGCTAAGATCATATGCCGCACACTGCATCAAATTGGTCTGCATGGCTGTCGCCCCAGAAGGAAACCTCTTCTAAAGATGATGCATAAGAAAGCCTGCAAACAGTTTGTTGAAGACAAGCAGACTAAGGACATGGATTACTGGAACCATGTCCTGTGGTCTAATGAGACCAAGATAAATGTATCTGGTTCAGATGGTGTCAAGCGTGTGTGGCGGCAATCAGGTGAGGAGTGAGAGTTTAGGGCTGCTTGAGTGCTGCCAGCTGTGGCTTAAGGAACAATTCTTTTTTTCAGATCCTCAGACAGTTCTTTGCCATGAGGTGCCATGATGAAGTTCTAGTGACCAGTATGAGACAGAGTGAGAGTGATAACACCAAATTTAACACACCTGCTCCCCAATCACACTTGAGACCTTGTAACACAAGAGTCACATGACACCATGGAGGGAAAATGCCAAATGTGCACAATTTGGCCATTTTTACTTAGGAGTGTGCTCACTTTTCTTGCCAGCAGTTTAGATATGGCTGTGTGTTGGGTTATTTTGAAGGCACACCAAATTTACATTGTTATACAAGCTACACACTGACTACTTTGCATTGTGTCATATCTTAAGTGATGTCCCATGAAAAGATATACAGTAATGCAATATTTACAAAAATATATAGACCCTTTTCTTCTTACTCTGTTCCTTGTACCACATTATGTGTTCCCTAAGAACCACCTGTGCTATAACCCAGGGCATCAGCTTGAGTTCACTGTGCTTAATATTGCCATTAAAATAGGCCATCCATTGTTGTGGAAACCTTTCCCTAAATCCCTAATATTATGCCATCCTAGCCGAGAATCTCTACTGATAGTTACAGTAACCTGAATGTACCCTCTTTCATGAAAATATTACACAGAGAGATTGACTTGAAATTGTCACGAAGTATTCCATCTTGCCAGGATGAACCAATGTGAACAAAACAATGTGTTCCTTAGGAGTTGTTCACACAGCGTTTATGGATCTGAAAATCGCATACAAAAATTCAGCGGCGATCGGATCCTAAACTGATCCAACACGTATCCAACATGCAGCTGGGTGTTTGGATGCTTGTTGGATGCAGCAGGATCGCACCCTATAGTTTATTATAGGGCTCCTGCTGCGTCTTTCAGACCAAGAATTGACACGTCAATTCTTGGAACGGATCCGAAAGATGGATCCGAAAGACTTGTGTGAACGCTGATGTGTGTTTCATATTAAAAGCAATGTGATTACATTGCTGTTTGTTAGATATGTGTTTGGGTCCATTTAGAGTCCGACAGATGGATCCAAACACGTATCTAAAAACATATGTTCACACGGACTCCACACGCTGTGTGAACATACTCTTAGTCTATGGCACTTCAAACAAGTCATAATGCCCCGTGTCACAACAATGAGGGAGACACCGGACAGCCGTGAAATTGCTGCTATTCCTAGTAATACCTGCCGATACATTCAGAAGCATGGCGCACTTTTCTGGCAGAACACGAAGATCACTTCCAGATTCACATGTAATGCAATCACTTACACATATGTCCAAGTATATAGCATATATTGTTGGTTCAGATTGTTCTATCCTAACGGAAGCCTCTTTTGAGTGAATCACACTGTAGGACCATGATCTGAAATGACTACGCTATATATTTTACTGGAATCAATGCTTCCTGCCAAGTCAGCAGATAAAAAGGAATCTATTCTGGAATGTGTTTCATTTGGACAAGAGTAATAAGTACAAGTATACTATCTGTCTAATGGATGTAATGATCCAACTGCCTTATCTGATTGGGAAGTGAATTTTGTCAGTAGGTTACCACCCCACAGAATTCTTTGCTGCTATGGTCAAACTGTCAATAACAGAATGCATTGAAATCCCCTCTGTACATTGGCAGGTCTCCTTGTATTTCCATTGTTAGGCTATGTTCACATGCCGTGTGCTCGGGAGCGGGGGCGGGTCGGGAGGCCGGCTTACCGCCGACCCCATACAAATGCATTACTCACGGTGCGTAAATGGCGTGAATAATTGACATGTCACTTATCTCCCGCAGCGGCATATTGCACGAGCGGGGAGAGGAGGTGTAATCCATAGTTCTCTATGTGATCTGTGGATTACCGTAATGACTGGGCGCATTTCGCCCGTATTTGAGCGCAGTACGGCGTGAAATACGGACCGAAATGCGTCCCATTTTAACCCGTGTGAACATAGCCTTAGGAGTAATGGTGTATGTTGAGAGTTTGCTGCATAAATTTTAAACATTTGAATATGAGTTATTCCCCCACTAACACCCTTTTAATGAACAGATACATGCTGTGCAGGTCATTATTCTGGAGCTATGACACAGTAGAGCTGTATTCCTCTTCAGAAAGTGCAGTCTCAAATAATCACCTTTTTAGTGTACATAGGGCCCAGCTGTATAATCTATGTACATCTTAATGTACAAATTGATGATACTGCAATAATTTATACTACCTGTTCCCTCCAGCAACCAAGGAACCTATAAATTATATCTTCAGAGGTAAATAATATGGCCCAGGAATGCTGCAATGCAAGACTGTCATAGCCAGGTCTTATATGATTAAAGAGGACCTGTCATATTCCCAAATAAATCAGACTGGCAGCATGCATTAATGCCTTTCTGACCCTTGATTCCAGAGCCCTTCTTTCATGAAACTGCCCCTGCTCCTACCATAGGACCGTCAATAATTTTTGTCTGCTGAGTGAATTGACAACCGACACATCCAGGGGCCATCACAGATGAAGAAGCAGCCACTGTGGGTTTCATGACCCATCACAGACTTGAGGAAAGCGCCTCCCGGATCCCCCTCTGCTCAACTAACAGAAAACAGTGTAATATTGTAAGATGTAAATCTGACTAGATCACAGTGCTAGAGCTGGAGATAAAGGGCAACATGTAAGAATGGGGCTGCGCCAGTTATCTGGCGTCAAAAAGCTGTAGTAGACCTCTTCTATAGATGTATGAATAGTCACACTCCAACCTTTGGCTTGATAAGCTCCTTCACAACCCTTTTTAATACCCCAAAGCTTTGGGGCGTTCTGGGTGCGTGTTACACCACATTCATGGAATTAGACACATTTATGACTCTTTGATGTCAAATCTAGGCTCAGAACAGTCAAGATAAAGGTGGTCTGCCCGAGTCAAACTTGTTGTATTGACACTAGACTGCGCCTGTATGTATGACGAGCAGAAGAACAGGTTCATACATTCTGGCGCTTTCTACACTGCCTTAAAGCTATTTAGAACTGGCCTGTTATCGCCAATGTTCATACATGTCATCCTCAATCCGCTCCACATACTGTTAAATAGCTATCAAGATGGCAAATTCAGTTCTATTCTACAGCATTTTTAGCTCCCATTCAGATTTTTTTTAAGAGTTTGATTGAAGTCAACCTTAGTCCATGCAGTTGGTTAATGTATGTATAGCTGCTAACTCAGCACAAAATGACACATTGACGTTCCTGGTGCAAGTGTCCAGACATTCCTTTAGTGGACACTGTCCTTGACAGTTAGCAATGCAGACATGGCACTGCCAGGCAACTAACTAGAATATCATATTATGTACTTTACATAAATAAAGTTTTTAGTGTCTGCATTAGAAACCCAAACAAGACCCCTACAGTTATATATGTATGTCACTTTTAGAATCCCATTGTATGAAACGCATACTGCATGGAATATGTTTTCTTGAGATGTCTCTCTGTACAGGAGAAGCCAAGAGTTTACCGAAGCACAGCCACACCAGTGGAGGCCAAAAACACATTATTTTAGCCTCTGTTGGGTAAATAAAACCCATTGAGTATGATTAACACATGGACCAAGAGCCTTCCTGATGTATAACTTGAACTCAGTGTGTACAAAACCGAAGTCATATATTTTAGAAAGCAGGATGGAAGTTGTTGGCAAAATAATGTATGGTCCTTACAAGACTCCTAGTACTCTTTAACTCCATGTCTTCATTTTATTAAACAGATCTGGTGAATTAGTCTGGAACATACAGTGATATTACACTCCAGTCAGAGTCTATCCCTTTATGTTTTCCTACACCTATACAGGTTTATGTCAGGTCTGATCCAACTTCTTCTACATCATCTACCACCTCCCAATGATTGTAACTCATTGACAGTCATCCCATCACTGTATGTAAATGATCCTACACCTTTCCATACCTCCTGACCATAATGGAACCAGGACTGTACCAGGTGGTATGCCGCATATCCTGGTCAACAATATGCAGGTCCATCAGTGATCTGCCCCAATAATTACTCTTGCAGGCCACAGGTAAGCTTCTCATTAGATATGTAGGAATCCCTCATTGAGTAGTTGGGTCCCTCATTAGGTAGGTAGGCATCCATTAGGTAGGTAGACCCCTTTATGTAGAAGAAACATGCATGTTCCTCTGTTGCTGAAGGTGCAGGAAAGAGACTCCAGAAGAAGAAGAATATTCACCAGAAAGTTAAGCATTCATGTAGGAATATAGATAAAATCTTTAACCTTTTTTTTATCTCTGTATGAGCAAATAAAAATAAAGTAAATTCACGCATCTCTAATGTGTTTCGAATTGCTCCACGGGTTCTTACCCTTATGAATAATATTAGTATAATGGGTTTTGTTCAGTAACTGTATGGTTGCATTATTTATTTACTATGTGGTAGTGATATGAAGTCATGGCATGGCGGTATTATCTGTTCCCTTCTATACTGGTAGTAGTCATTCATTATCTGATGGTGATATGTGGTCATAATGTGGCAGTATTATTTGGCCTTTGTATAGTGGTACTATTGATGATGATGTTTCGGGGAGACTCCTCCCCTTTATCAAGCACGCAGAAAGGGTGAGGAGTCTCCCCGAAACGTTGCACGTCTCCACTGGCCCGGCCTTTCTGTCTACTGCTCCACGACTGCACTCCCTACCTAGGAGTATCGGAGCCCATTCATCTGAACTATGGACTTTTTATAAATGCAAGTAGCACAATGTGTGCACATGAAAGTTATGTGTTTTAAGGATGCATTAATAAAAGAAGGCTTTAAATTTACAGATTCCTGCTATACCCTTTGGATTAGTCTTGGTATACTGGTTGTGTCTATTAGCAGGTGATAATATCTGCTCCTTGTACTGTGGCATTATTTGCTGATTGATAAATTTGTACAGCTTTAGAATTGTCTTACTTTTAGACCAGTTTTTTTTCTCTTACTCGCTACACTAGAATTTTGACGCAATTTTGTTGCAGATTTGGCGCAGCATGTCGCATCATAGCCATGATAACTTCCCTGTGAGGCCACATCCACTTTCCAGTAAGTCACACCCACTTGTCAAGCAGTGTGCAGAAACTGTCTTAAGCCCATAATAATTGTGCCTGGGACACGCTGCACCAAAACTACGTCACTTTTTGGCGCACTTTAAGACACTTTTCTGGCACGACCACATAAGTAAATGAGGACCTGTATGCTTCTCATTCAAAAGTATTATACTTAGAAAATTTTCATATGATCATTTTCAGATTTTTATTTAAATGAACTGGATTATTTGGTTGGGTGAGGTTGTACATCTTCATAGACACTAGCAATGCCACTGTTGTTTCAGCACTGGTCTGCTGGAAAAAGTTCGTCATGATTGAGTATGCTTCTTCATGATTAATGGCATGGTTTGATGTATTGTCATTTGCTTTGGTGTAGTCAGAGGCATGCTTTAATGTAGTGTCATGTGTTTGAACATTGTTCAAGGTGTGACCTGATGTGGTTTCATGTGTTTGGACATTGTTAGAGGGGTGGTCTGATATGATGTCATGTTTGGACGTGGTTAGAATTGTGGCCTAATGGGGTGTTCTGTTTGGGCTTGGTCAGAGGTGTGGTCTTATATGGTGTCATGTGTTTGGATATTGTTAGAGGTGTGGTCTGATATGGTGTCATGTTTAGATGTGGTTAGAGGTGTGACCTGATGTGGTTTCATGTGTTTGGACATTGTTAAAGGTGTGACCTGAGGTGGTGTCATGTGTTTGGCCATTGTTATAGGTGTGACCTGATGTGGTTGCATGTGTTTGGACATTGTTAAAGGTGTGACCTGATGTGGTTTCATGTGTTTGGACATTGTAAGAGGTGTGGTCTGATATGAAGTCATGTTTGGATGTGGTTAGAGGTGTGGCCTAATGGGGTGTTCTGTTTGGGCTTGGTCAGAGGTGTGGTCTTATATGGTGTCATGTGTTTGGACATTGTTAGAGGTGTAGTCTGATATGGTATCATGTATTTAACATTGTTAGAGGTGTGGTCTAATATGGTGTCGTATTTGGATGTGGTTAGAGGTGTGGCCTTATGTGGTGTTCTGTTTGGCAGTGGTTAGCAGTGTGGTCTAATTTAGTGTAACTTTTTTGGAGTCTCTGCAACAACTGAAGTCAGTGAAACCTTTCCTATTATCTGTGGTTGGTAGAAGGACTATCCTCCTTTTTTGAATCTCATCACAGGGAGCTCTGAAGCATGGCCGCTGTTTTCAACCTCTACTCACAAGAAGTTATCCTGAGTTTTTAATAACTTTTTACTTTAATATTTGTTGTTGGTGCCATATTTTTCGTGTTGCACTAACATTGTATGAAATCATTATTCACACTTATTTACCTACAACTATTAAATGGAGAGACAGCGTATAATTCGTAAAGTTGCTGCTGCTCGTCTTCGGTGACACCACAAAACCATTTTAACAGTGGGAGCTATTACAGAGGTCATTAAAACTCCCTGAATATCGAACCTCATGCAATATTTATTTTCTATTTATTTTATTATCAATTCCGCTGACAAATAAAAGAAAGTTATCGAAAATCTGTTTTAGTTGTTATGAAAGACTTCTCAGGCTACTTTTAAAAGGGGCAATCTATGCTACCGCCCTTACAGAGATGATAAAATGTCAAACATTTGCAGTCTGAACTAATTGTATTTCTCTCTGTCCTAATGGCAGAGCTCCCTGGCTTGATAAACACTCTGCTTGAAGCAATGTTAATAAAGGAGACACACTCGCAGCTAATGTATATTTATCATTTTTGTTCAAATATAGGGAGATAAAATGGCAAATATGCATAATTTCTGAGAATTATGCACTATGCCTAGATTGCTTTCTTCAACATTTAACTATTTCATTTGAGACCGTTCGGGAAGTGTTCAAAAAGTTTTTATTGTGATGATTTTCTGCAGCAAAAACAGGAATAATTTAATTAAAAACTGAGTAATTCACCAGATAACTTTTTTGTTTACTAAATGAGAATATTTTCAAACAAATTTTTATTCGGGGCCGGGGCCCGGCGCCCATGGCAAACCGGCATTTCCCCGGGGGGCCCTGGGGGTCCGGGCCGCAGGGCCGGGCCCCCGGATCCCCCGCCGGGAGGGGGGTTTTTCCCCCCCCGGCGGGCCCCGATCCCGTCTGTGGCGCGCAAACAGGGCCGCAAGGTCGCACAGGCCCGGACCCCTGTGGCGGGGGGCCGACAGGCCCCCCCTTCGCCCCCGGCGCATGGCCGGGTCCCGACCCACCCGGCACCCACCGGCCCCCCCCTCCCCCGGGGGTGCCAGGGCCAAAGGCTGAACACGGATCACTGATCCCTCGCACCCCCCAGGGGGCCGCGGGGCAGGCGCGCAGTAAGATCACGGTGCCTGCCCGCGGCCCCGCACTTGAGTGAGGGGGCCACCGGGTCCAAGTGAAGAGGGCGGGGCAGCAGGTTTTTCCGGGATATACGTTTTTATTTTTTTTTAAAAATACTTTCTTCCCTGGGCCTATATGCCCCCGGCCCTGGCTGCCTGTATGCCCCCTCCCTGGCTTGCCTATACTGCCCCCTGCCCGGGTGCCTATACTTCCCCTGGCCCCGGCTATATACTGCCCCTTGCCCCCCCGGCTATTACTGCCCGCTCTTTGGGGCCTTTTTTATGCTCCTGCCCCCGGCTGCCTATAAATGCCCCTCCCTGGGGGCCTAACTGCCCTGCCCGGTTATCGCCCCTGCCCTGGGCTATAAAAGCCCCGCTCTGGGTGCCTATACTGCCCCCGCCCTAGCGCCTATATGCCCCTTTCCTAGCGCCTATACGCCCTTCCCTAGCTGCCCATACTCGCCCTGCCCCTTTCTATATACTGCCCCTGCCCAACTGCCCAGCTGCCCGCCCTGGCTATATATCCCCTGCCCTGGGTATATACTGCCCCTGCCCCAGCGCCTATACTGCCCCTGCCCTGGCTATATATGCCCCCTCCCTAGCTGCCAGTGCCCCCTGCCCTGGGGTATAACTGCCCCGCCCCCGGGGGGGTAATAAGGGCCCCCGCCCTGGCTATATACTGCCCCTGCCCCACTGCCATACTGCCCCGCCTTGCTATATACTGCCCCCCTGCCCTGGCGCCTAAGCCCCTGCCCTGGGTGCCAAACGCCCCCTGCCCTCCCTGGCTGCCTTATGCCCCCGCCCGGTTATACTGCCCCTGCCGGCTGCCTATACTGCCCTGCCCTGTGCCTATACTGTCCCCCCGGCTGCCTTATGCCCCTCCCCGGCTGCCTATTCTGCCCCCGCCCGGTGCCTTAAAATGCCCCCGGGCTGCCTATACTGCCCCTCCCTGGCGCCTATACTGCCCCTGCCCTAGCTGCCTAACTGCCCCTCCCGGCTATATATGCCCTGCCCCCCTGCCAAACTGCCCCGCCCCGGTGGGCATATACTGCCCCTGCCCTGCCCTGGCTATATACTGCCCTGCCGCTATATTAAATCCCCTGGCCCCGGCTGCTAAAATAGCCCTGCCCGGTATATATGCCCGCCCGGCTGCCTATAATGCCCTGCCCCTGGTATACCGCCCCTGCCCTGGCTGCTATAATAGCCCTGCCCTGGCTATATATCCCCCCGCCCTGGCTATTATGCCCTGCCCTGGTGCCTAAAATCCGCCCTGGCGCCTATAATGCACGCCCACCCTAACACTCCTTGGCTGCCTATAAAGCCCGCCTAGCTATACACTGCCCTGGGGCCTAAAACATGTCCCCGCCGCCTATATACGTCCCCTCTGCCTTTAAAATGGGGCCCGTCTGCCTGTAAATTTTCTGGCCCTGTCGCCTGTATTTAAGGCCCTTTCTGCCTGTTACTGTCCCTGCCTACCTGTATACTGGCCCTGCCTACCTGTATACTGGCCCTGCCCCTTGCCGCATACTGGCCCTGCCTGCCTAATGGGGGTTCCTATTACATGCCCCTTATCGACATTTTTTAATTTCTAATTTTTAGGGTCTAACAGACCTGTTTGGGGAATTGTAGGAAAAATGCTGGAAAAAGAGAGGGGTCTAAGATGATTGTTGTAAATTCACAGGGACGAGTATGACCACTAGAAGAAGAATTCATCGTACCCAACAGAGAGAGAAATGGAAAG
This sequence comes from Phyllomedusa bahiana, assembly GCA_025379985.1. Classification (NCBI taxonomy): domain Eukaryota; kingdom Metazoa; phylum Chordata; class Amphibia; order Anura; family Hylidae; genus Phyllomedusa; species Phyllomedusa bahiana. Next base: position 185,404 of record JAODAL010000113.1, read on the forward strand.
GGGGCAACAAGGGGAAGGGGGTCATGGAGGTTTTGGCCCAAAGGAAAGAAAAAGGAAAAAGAACAACTCCCCCCAGAGATGACGTCCCTGGAGTCTCTGCTGTCCCGGGTAAGTTTACTTCTGGGTTGATTCAGTGCTGATTCAGGAGGGGACCTGACTACTGGGTGTGTTGGGGGTTGCAGGTTAGTTGGTGTTATGAGTGCATGGGGTTGTCCCTGATGAAAGCAAGTTTCACACCTGATCTGTTAGAGGGGTTTTTGCCCACTGTTCTCTTTGCTTTGGGGTAGGGGGCCCTTTACACAGAGCGGTTTTGGTGCATTTTTTGATGCGTTTTTTTTTGGAGAAAAGTTTCCATTAACTGCTTGCCTTTTGCACAAAACCGCACCCAAAACCCCTCAAAAATGCACCAAAAAAAGCTCCGTTGAAAGCGCTTTATAGTGTAGTTATTTTAGACGTGGCGCGTTGAGAACAAGGGGCATTTTTTAACGGAATTGTATGTGGGGGGCTGGGGGGTTGTGCCAGGGCTATTTTTTTTCCCCAGTCCCCCCCTGTTCCAGGCCAATTTATGGAAAGAGTTACATTTCCGATGCACCATTTTAATCGTGGTCAAAAAAAACTGATTTCGGGGCAAAGGAGTGCTCTGGGGAAGAACAATTGACATTTTAATGTTGTCCCTTTTTGTCTACTGCATTAACTTACAAAACTAGGCATTTTGAGCATAAGACAATGCTGTGTGTAAAAGGGCCCCGGGGCTTTTGAAGTCCCCAGGTTTTTGTATTCAGAAAAAGGGGATATTGCATTTTGGTAGAACTGTATACATTATTATGACAAGACAAGAAACATCTGTATGCCCTTTGAAAACCAAGGGCACAGAGGGTTCAAAATTTGGCCCTAAATTTATGTTTGTATTGTATTACAAATCCATGTACATACAACACAGTTCTGTCATGAGCATTAAGGGGCAATGGGATTTAAGCTTTCCTGATATTCATTGCCACTCCATCTTTAGCCTGTAGTATAATGTTGTACCGTGTTAGCCATAGAAAGTAGTAGAAGAGTGAAGAAATTAAGTGATTTCTTCACTCTTCTACATCTTTAGCCTGGTCATACACATTAGATACATGTCGGCTGAACATATGACATATGGTGGCCTCCTGACTCTTCCTTGCCAGGAGAGATAGAGATTGGACTGCTGCATTTCATTAAATGTATACTAAGTGATGCTGATTAATTCCTATATATAGTTAAAGTATAGGTCAGTCCTTGTCTTTTCTGATACAGAGCTCCAGAGTCCCTAAACAGCCATAGAGTTAAATGGTACAACTCAGGCTGCTAGCTGCTACCACTAGAGGGAGCTTAATTCATACTGCTTTATTATTGATCTCCGTGTATCTGCTTGTATGCGGTAAACTTTTTCTTGTGGAGCATACTAATTTTTAATTGCAAAAAAGTGTGTATTTTAAAGGAGGGTATCCTCCCAAATTCAAAAAATTGTGGACTTAATCCTGGACACTCCAGGTCTGGCATCACTGTCATTGGTACAGGGTTGAATTTAGGGTCCCTCACTCACTCTGACAGAGGTATGATTTATTTTTTTGGGTGGGGAAGGGGGGATGGACAAATGCAGAATAAAGATGAAGATCCTTGATATGGGGGTGAACTCAATTTAGCAATTGTCAGGGTACATGTATATCTTTTTGGGGGTCTGTTTCTAAGTGATTGAAATAATTAGTAAAATGTTCAGTTTGTACAACTGTTTGCTGTAGGGACAAAACAGTGATGAAGGTTCAAACTATGAAAGTAAGGAGTGGCTGTGTTTTTATAGAATACGTGTGTATTAATTTATTGTTTTTTTGCGTAAAACTTCAATAAAAAACATCTGATCTAAAAATAATCTAAAAATCTAAAAATAATCTAAAAATAATCTAACAAAGATTGCAGGTTTACAGGGTTGTGTCATTTAATTGTGGTGGGGTACTTGAAAAGAAAAAAACATCTTCAATTATTACAAAGCTATTTAAATACATTATGATGAAATATTCTGATTTACTATAAGGGATAGTAATGAATAGTATTTAAATTAAGATCATTGCACTCCTGAGGAAGCTACAAACACTTGGGCCCTCATGTATGAAAACTGTCTAGGTTTAAGGCCGTGTTCACACGGCTTATTCCCGACGGATTTGTGAGCCGGATTGCACTCACAAATCCGGCGTGAATAAGGGGTGGGACGGGGCGGGGCCGGAGCGCGGCGGGGGCTCCGCTCCCTGGCCCCATAGACAATGCATTGTTTACGCCGCGTATGTGTCGTAAATAATGGTCATGTCACTTTCTCCCCCCGCGGCGGATTCGCAGAGCGGGGAGGGCGACGGAATCCACTGTTCTCTATGAGAGCAGTGGATTATCGTAATTACTCCAACGGATTGGCGCCGTACTGCAGCGCAAATCCGGCGCGGAGTACGGCGCCAATCCGCGGAGAAATAAGCCGTGTGAACGGGCCTAAGACTTTCTTTGTTGCTCATAACAACCAATCAGAGCTCGCCTTTTATTTCATATTGTGCTCTGAAAACATGAAAGGGGAGATCTGATTGGTTGCTATGTCTTAGACTTAGACAGTTTTCATACATGTCCCATTTAGAGTTGGATCATTTAAAACAGCAGTCCCCAACCGCTGGGCCGTGTACCGGCACCGGGCCGTGGAGCATCCTCTGCTGGTCAACAGTCCCAGCTCCAAATGCTGCTGACTGCCGATGACTTTAGTCTGAGCAGTCAGCATCTACTCTGCGCGGCTGTTGTAAGACAATGCGCAGAGTTCGCAGCTGGCTGCTCCGCCAGGGAGAAAGCAGTGGTGGTTCATTACCATCCCTGCCTTCCTAATCGTTGTAGATACGGCGCTCAAGCGCCATATCTACACATCAGCGACGCAGGTAGTGTGATGCAGTAGTGTCGTCACACTCCCTGCGCCACTAGGTGTCGTCGGACGCCGGCTCCTGGAGGCAGCAGTTCTGCAGGCGGTCAGAGGAAGGTGAGTAACTTACAAAGGGGCCTATCTTAGATCTATAAATTACTGCTGGGGGCTATCTCTATCTTAATTCTGAGGGGGCTTTCTCTATCTATAATTACTGAAGGTGCCTATCTCTATCTATAATTACTGAAGGGGCCTATCTCTATCTATAATTACTGCAGGGGGATATCTCTATCTATAATTACTACAGGGGGCATATAACTAGCTATAATTACTACAGAGGGGCATATATCTATAATTACTACAGAGGGCCTATCTCTATCTATAATTACTACAGAGGGCATATCTCTATCTATAATTACTACAGAGGGCATATCTCTATCTATAATTACTACAGAGGGCATATCTCTATCTATAATTACTGCAGTGGGCATATCTCTATCTATAATTACTACAGAGGGCCTATCTCTATCTATAATTACTACAGAGGGCATATCTCTATCTATAATTACTACAGAGGGCATATCTCTATCTATAATTACTACAGAGGGCATATCTCTATCTATAATTACTACAGAGGGCATATCTCTATCTATAATTACTACAGAGGAACCTCATCTCATCTATAAATTATACAGAGGGGCCTATCTCTATCTATAATTACTACAGAGGGCATATCTCTATCTATAATTACTACAGGGGGCATATCTCTATAATTACCACAGGGGGCCTATCTCTATCTATAATTACTGAAGGGGCCTATCTCTATCTATAATTACTGCAGTGGGCATATCTCTATCTATAATTACTACAGAGGGCATATCTCTATCTATAATTACTACAGAGGGCATATCTCTATCTATAATTACTACAGAGGGCATATCTCTATCTATAATTACAACATGAGTGCATTATCTCTTCTATAATTACCCACAGAGGGGGCCTATCTCTATCTGATAATTTTTTTTAAACTGAAGGGGCATACTCTATCATTTATTACTCAGAGGACCTATCTCTATCTATAATGACTACAGAGGACATATCTCTATCTATAATTACTACAGAGGGCATATCTCTATCTATAATTACTACAGAGGGCATATCTCTATCTATAATTACTACAGAGGGCATATCTCTATCTATAATTACTGAAGGGGCCTATCTCTATCTATAATTACTACAGAGGGCATATCTCTATCTATAATTACTACAGGGGGCATATCTCTATAATTACCACAGGGGGCTATCTTTTATAATTACTGAAGGGGCCTATCTATCTATTATTAATACAGGGGGCCTATATCTATCTATAATTACTGCAGGGGGCATATCTATCTATAATTACAACAGGGGGCCTATCTCTATCTATAATTACTGAAGGGGCCTATCTATCTATAATGACTACAGAGGGCATATCTCTATCTATAATGACTACAGAGGGCATATCTCTATCTATAATTACTACAGAGGGCATATCTCTATCTATAATTACTGAAGGGGCCTATCTCTATCTATAATTACTGCAGTGGGCATATCTCTATCTATAATTACTAGAAGGGGCATATCTCTATATCTATAATTACAGCAGGGGGCCTATCTCTATCTATAATTACTACATGGGGAATATCTCTATCTTTAATTACAACAGGGGGCATATCTCTATCTATAATTACTACAGGGGGCATATCTATCTATTATTAATGCAGGGTGCATATCTCTATCTATAATTACTACAAGGGGGAATTTCTATCTATAATTACTCCAGGGGGCATATCTCTATCTATAATTACTACAGGGGGCATATCTATCTATTATTAATGCAGGGGGCATACCTCTATCTATAATTACTACAGGGGGAATATCTCTATCTATAATTATTGCAGGGGGCATATCTCTATAATTACTGAAAGGGATTTTGCCACGAAGTAAAATTGACGTGGGAAGCTTGCAAATTAAATAATAAACATTTTCACTATTCATTATTATTAAAAATTCTGCACCGTTCTTGCTTTAGTGCCTTTTTCGTGGCATAGTTTACAGCTCGTTCCAGGGGACTTACGACCAGGGCTTTAGAGCTCCCAATCCTAGGCGCACATGCCAAGACATAACCTCTCTATTTCTTTCAGACAGCAACTGAGTGTTCAACCCCCTGGAATCTGTTGTCATTCTTATCCTGTCCCCTATACTCCTTATTAAGTAGTGTGAAACTGTTGAAATAAATTAAAAAAGGGAACATCAATGAGCTATGTGTTGTTATTGATAAAGAAAAAAAAAAATTCAAGGGTTTGGTTTTTCCTGCAGGGATTTGAACTAGGACCCTTGTGTCGGGAGGTAAAAAAGCATTAACCCTCTAGGTACAGGTTTAGATATTGTTCCCACTGTAAATAAACTGAAACCTTCTTTGACTAGAGAGCGAAGGCTGGTGATTGCAATCCTGCTGGGTTCATGTTCTGTAATTTTCAATCAATCACAACGCCTCCTTAGAGCACACCAGAGCTGACGAAGCTGATGGAGGCAGTTGCTATTGAATTGAGATTGTGGCAAAACCCCTTGAAGGCGGGCTATCTCTATTATTACTACAGCGGTAATATCTCTATCTATAATAACTACAGGGGCATAGCTCTATAATTACTACAGAGGACCTATCTCTATCTATAATTACTACAAGGGGCATATCTCTATATCTATAATTACAGCAGGGGGCCTAACTATATCTATAATTACTACAAGGGCATATCTCTATATCTATCTATATCTATAATTACAGCAGGGGGCCTATCTCTATCTAGCTAAAATACTTCACTAACTTGTCACTACTTGTCACTACTTCCTCCACAGACATTGTCTCCCCTCACCTTGTTCTTTCCCCTCCTTGTTAGATGGTAAGCCCTCGCGGGTAGGGTCCTCTCTCCCTCTGTCGTGCCAATTGTCATTATCCCTTATCACTGTACTGTTTTGACTTATGTAATGTATGTAACCCACTCGAATGTACAGCGCCCTGGAATCAAATGGCGCTTTTAAAATCAATAATAATAAATAATAAGAATAGTAGCAGAGCGGGGAGAGGGGGTAGGGTGGTAGACAGAGATATGGGGAGATGTATGGGGGGGTGCAAGCATGTGAAGAGCCTTAGTGTGAGGAGTGTGAGTTTATGTTGTTTCTGTACTGAATAGGCAGCCAGTGCAGAGACTGACACAGGGTAGAGGCATCAGAAAAAAGCGGCTGGGAAAGGAAAGACCAGCCAAGTCTGCTGCATTCAGGACAGAAAAGATTGGAAGAGGGGTGAGTTTACAGAGTGGAAGACCAACCACGTAGGGTGTTTCTGTAGTCAAGGTCGTGAATGAATAAGAGCAACAATGAGGGGTTGTAGTTGTTTACACAGTGAGATAGGAAGGACTCTGGAGGATGTTTTCGAGGTGCAGGTGACAAGAGCAGGCAAGGGATTTGATATAGGGGGTGAAGGACAGATCAGAATGATAAAAGATAGTGATTAACTATTAGGGTTAGTAGTGCACAGTACTTTATTATGGAGTTCAGTGAATACATACAGTAGTATACAGCAATCTCAAAGATTCCTCTCATGGACCCTTTAGATATAAAGAGTTGGGAATTTGGAGCGCTGAATTAGAAAAACAGATCCTTGAAACTAGAGATGGCCGAATTTCTCAAAAATTCGGTTCGGTCACTTCGCGAATTTTGACAAAATTCGTTTCGGATCCGAAATTACTTCGCACGATTCTCGTTAAAATTAAATTATAAAACAGCTATTTCCCAGGCTGCCCAGAGCCTGAGGGTGCTGTAGAACGTTGTGCCATGCTTAAATATGCGGGGAGCTTGGTTTGGTTCATTTATAACAATGTTTGTGTTTTTTATATTGTATGAACAGCACTGACTGCGGCCGCTCTTAGAATCTGCTTCACTATAAAAATTCCCTGGGCAACTTAAGAGGCAAAACTGACAAAAAATCAAGCGGGAAATGTAGCCTGAGTTAAAGTCTGCTAGCGAAAGCTGGGAAAAACAAGCTGAGAGCTCAGGTGGCAACATTAAGTGATGGGTGTGGAGGTGACGGCTGGCAAGCCACGCCAGCCATGAGGTCATGCAGTGGCAAATATGACATTTCTGGAGGCCGGCAAAACAGTATTAGCCTCAGAGTGGCACAATCAACAGTGTGGAGGGTCTGGCCAGCTGCAGCATGAGGGTCAGGCAGTGGGCACATTGAACATTATGGAAGGCGGCAAAACAGTATTAGGCCAAGAGTGGCACCAATGCTACGTGTGTGGTGGTTCACGGAAGCCCGCAGTACAGAGGTCAGACAGTGGCACAATGAAATTATGGAGGCGGCAAGATCATTTAGGCCACGAGTGGCACAATCACACAGGTGGAGGGGGTCACGGCGGCAAGCAGTATGAGTCAGACAGTGGCACAATGACATTATGGAGGCGGCAGACGTATTAGGGCCCAGAGGTGGGCACCATCACACGTGGGGAGGGTCAGGCGGCAGCAGCTGAGGTCAGACAGTGGCACAAATGACACAGTGTGGCGGGCATCGACAGGAGTCCCGCAGCGCAGAGGTCAGAGGAGTGGCACACTTGACATTCTGCAGGTGGCAAAATAGTATTAGGCCACAGAGCGGCACAATGTAACTGAGAGCGGAGGTACGGCCGGCAGCAGCATGAGGTAGGCAGTTGGAACAATGACTTATGGAGGGCCAAAGCAGTATTAGGCCACAGAGTGCACAATCACCACAGTGTGGTGGTCACGGCGTCAGCAGTTTGAGGGTCAGGCAGTGGCAACTATGACATTATGGGAGGCTGGCAAAACAGTATTAGGCCTCAGAGTGGCACAATGATACAGTGTGTGGAGGTCACGGCTGCAGCAGTATGAGGTTCAGACAGTGGACATTGACACAGTGTGGAGGGCGACAGGAGGTTCACAGCACAGCATGAGGGTCAGATGTGGCACAAATGACATTATGCGGTGGCAAAATAGTATTAGACACCAGAGCGGACCTGACTGAGTGCTGAGGTCACGGCTGGCAGCAGCGATGAGGTCAGGCAGGTGCACAATGCAGAGAGTGGAAGGTGGTGGACAGGAGCAACAGCTGAGGTCAGTGAGTGGCACAATGACATTCTGGAGGTTGGCAAACAGTACCATGGCCGCAGAAGTGGGACAATTGACACAGTGTGGGATTGTCACCGGGCAACAGCAACAGCAGCTGCATGAGCACATAGAGTGGCCAATGTACAGAGTGTTGAGGTGGGTGGCGAATACCAGTCTGGTTAAAGGACGGTGGTAGGCTGATGGAGAAACTCTCAGCAGATGTGGGCTCAGGCGTGGTTGCGGGCATCTGAATAGTGGCTGAGGCAGGGTAGTTTTGAACCCAGACTGACGCCTTAAGGCATTGGTGTGTGTGGAAATCCTGAAGGCCGGATCCACGCTGTTTCATCTTGACAAAAGGTCGTCGTTCAACATTTCCCGGTGACAAGCGGGGTTCTCCTGGGTAACGATGGCCCCCCGCGCGCACTGAACACGCCGCTCTGATGCACACTACTGGCGGGCAGGACAGCTTCTCCACTCAAACTCCGGCAAGTTGCTGGCCCACACATCCAGTTTGGCTGCCCAGTTAGTCCAGCGATCTTATAACTTGGGTGGCGGTGCTGTCCAAGTAGGCCACAACCTGTTGGTTCAGGGGAATGCTCCATGTCCTGCTGCTGCTGTGCTGCTGCTGCTGCTGCGGGTGACTGCCTGCTCTCTTGGCGGGTGAAGGAAGATGCTCATTAGTGACTCCAGACTTGGAGTTATGAGGATGGAGCTGGTTACTGCTCCTACCCCCCACCTTCCCCCAGGCAGCCGCGGCAGTAGTACTTTGGCGCCTGAGGAACCCCCGGTCAGACCTGTCAGAGGAGGGACGGATGCCGTCATAGCAGCGGCCAACTGATTACGGGGATTCATATAGTATTTGAGTTTTGTCTTCCCTTCATAGCTGGGATAAATGGCTCCTATTTTGGACGGTAGCGAGGGTCAATAGGGTGGAGAGCCAGCAAGTCATCCCTCTGGGATGTGAACTATTCGGCTGTCACTAGCCATGGCAAATAAGAATGCTGGGGACATCTGCACAAGTGTCTCCGAAGGGGCTCCTTGCCTCCATTTCCTTGTATTCTGCCACGGTGCTGGGAAGTCTTCTGCCTCGGCTTCTCATCTCTTCCACCTCATCCAGCTGCTCCATGCTGCTCTCCTCTCTTGTCACCTGGGTAGAAAATCCACTCATTTTCACCAGACAATGCTTCTGCTCCAATGTCTCCTCCTCCTCCTCTCCTCATTTCAGTCCCCAACTGATAATGTGGCCACGAGATGTAGTAGCACATCTCCAGTCCCTGCCAGACAGATTTTTCAGATCATGTTCCAGGACATGAAGCAGTGGAAAGACGTTATTCATCCCGTCGTCCTGGCGACTGACAATTAACGTGGCCTCTCGAATGGACTCAACAATTACGGCAGGTGCTCCAGCATGAGCTGCCCACTGGCTGACACCCAAAGTTTCACGGGGTGTACTTCTGTCTGCCCTGTATCATCAAAAAATCGTTATTGGCCTTTCTCCTGTTCATTACAGTCGGTCCAACTTGTGCAGGCTGGGAATTCCAGCGGGTGACACACGCTTTCAGGCGTGTTGGGGGTGGACGACTGCCGCTGCAACTCGAGGAGGGTGTTCCTGGCTTTGTACGATATTGGAATAAAGTGCATGCACAGTTTCCTGGCCATTTTCAGAATTTTTCTGAAGAACGGTGGAAGACTTCAGGAACTTTTTACAACCAGGATTGAACACGTGTCGCATGCGGGGCATGGACCATCCCTCCTCGGTTGCAGCGTCGGACAACATGTTCCTCCATTGTCCGTACATGGTTACGATTTGCAGTTGGCGCGGGAGCAAGCCACACATCGATTTCTTGCTGCATGACGCGGAGCCGGAGCCGTTCCTCCCTGTGATGACTTCGCTTCGCCGAGGCAACGCTAGGTGTAGAACTGCGTGGGACACGCTGTGCCCTAACATTGTGGTATGATGGAGCAGTACATGTGGGCTGAGCTGAGATGGTGCGTGGTTTGGTGGGGAGGAGGCGGAGGACAATTGGCACAGGGAGGCAGCAGTTGACAACGAGGAGAGAGGGAAAGCGGCGGTTCCTGTCCAGTTGTTGGTGTGCCTGGGCAGGAAGCACTTCACCCAGTGGGCCGTAACGTTAAAGGACATGTACTGGCCCTGACCGTAGTTACAGTCTCAGGAGTCCGCGCTGCCGATTGTACTTGGAACAAACCGATAACGCTCAAAAGGATCGACCCACTTTCTGTTTCTAATATTTTTGAGTGCTGTACTGCTTTTTGGAAAAGAAAAATTACGGCGCTGGAATCTCCATCACGGCTCGGCACAAGCCTTTAGTTCTCTGAATGGTGCTCAGAGTCCACCATTTGGAAAAGGGGAGGGGACTGCGTCAGTACAACAACTTGGCAGGTGGAGCCTGGTCAGCTGCTGCACCTAGGATGGTTGGACGCATCATACTGTTGTCTCCTTTTCATTCGCCTCTCTGACACGGATGCTGGCCATGAGTAGCGTGGGGCAGGAGAATCTGGACGGGAGAGGATGTCAAAGAGAAACAGATGCTTCTGCAGAGGTGGTTGGAGGCCTTGAGAGCTGAAATGCATGCGTGCCACTGGCCGCTGCTTGCTGCTGCAGCGGGCAGGCTTTGGAACCACCACATCTGAGCACGTTTCTCCAAGGCCACCGGGATGGGTGGCTGCATGTGTTGTCGCGAGGGGCCGTATTGTGCCAACGTTAGCTCCCTGGCCACGCTTCACTTCTGCCACAGATTCTAATTTACCCATATTCGGCTCTCGGTTGTCTTAGCAAAGACCGCCACACCGCGAGTTAGCTGGATTCTGATTTTAGAGACCGCAACGCTCCCCGCCACTGAGTGACTACTGCCGCCGTGCTCGCTGAGCCCTGTGCCTACTGTCTTGACTGCGAAGCGGGTTTTCTCCCAGTGGGCCGCTTGGCTCCGACCCTCACACTGCTGCTACCCTGCTGACTCACGGCCAAAAACCCACTTGCTGGCTGCGCCGCTGGCCTGAGCGCAAGCGAGCCCTTTCTCCTGACCGAGATGAAGCCCTTGCTATCACCCGGCTTCCCAAGTGCGGTCGGGCTACCTCATCATTAATTTGTGTTTCAATCGTCACTACTGTCCTCATCACCGGTCTTGGAAGCCGAGGCCTGGACCTCTTCACCACATGACTCCCATTGCACTCTCCACATCTATACTTTGCCGCCACGGCAAGAAGACTGGGGATCTTGGCCCCATTTCTTCGCTGGCCACGTAGCTGCTGGACTGCCCTCCTCAAATTGTTCATCCTCGCTATTTAGTGGCGCTGAGCCCAGACACATAGTAGATCCCTGGTGCGGGTACTGGATGGACAGAGGCGGGCTGTGAGGAGGACAGGTGAGGGCCGCCTGACCCGCTCCAGGGCCATGCCAATAAGTGTTAGGGTCTGAGGTTCCCACCGACTCTTGGGGCTGGGGTTGTACGATAGTCATTGGGAGGAAGAGGATGACCAGTAACCAATCAAGAACCTTGGGTTGCAGAACAACACACGGGCCGCTAGATGCTGCGGCAGTTGTGGGCTCCACCGAGTGACCCCTGCGTGCGAAGTCCCCTTTGCTAGTGCTGGGACCTTGGGCCCGTTTCAGAAAATGTTTGTTGCCTCGCCCACTCGCAGTAGCAGAGATGCCACCCTCTCTGTTGACATACTGTTTGTTCCTAAAATGTACAGACACTGTCGTTTGATGAAGCTATCTGTATATGTTAAATACACCTGTTTTAGACTCCAAATGTACCCAGTAACAAGCTTGGGTAACCCTTGGATAGAAATTTGCGCTCCACAAATGTGCCTGGAAAATAATTTATTTGTATGTGTTCGTTTACAAGCACTGTGTGTTTTACTAAATGTAAAAGCACAACCGGCTAATTAAACCTTCGCTTGTGAATTATGCTACAAGAAAAGTATATATTTCCGGTGTTGAAAAAGACGGTTATTTTTGTCGCACAGCAGCAAAACAAGCTTTAATTAACCCGTGGAATGTAATTGCGCAATAGAATGAGCGCACAAACTAGTAGCGTGTTACAATTGGGTGTATTTCTACGCCACACACAAGAGATACAGTTGTAATTAGCCTTTGCTTGTGAATTCGGCAACAAAAAAAAAATATATATATTTGGCGTTGAAAAAGACGGTTTATTTTTGTCAGCACAGCAGCAAAACAACGCTTAATTAACCCCGGGATGTAATTTGCGCAATGAATGAGGCCACCACAAACTAGTAAGCTTAGTAAGCGTGTTACATTGCGTGGTTTTTACGCACACACACAAGAGATACAGTTTGTAATTAGCCTTGCTTGTGAATTAGGCTACCAAAAAAATATATATATATTTTGGCGTTGAAAAAAAGGGACGGTTTAGTTTTGTCTGCACACCAGTCAAAACAGCTTAAGTTAACCCGGGATTGTAAATTGCGCCAAAAAGAATTGAGACCGCACCAACTAGTAGCGTGTTACAATGCGTTGTTTCTACGCCCACACAACAAGAGTTACTGTTTGTAATTAGCCTTTGCTTGTGAATTAGGCTACAACAAATATTTATATTTTTTGGCGTTGAAATAGACGGTTTATTTTTGTCAGGCACACCAGCAAATACAACGCCTTAATTAACCCCTCACTGGGATGTAATTGCGCCAAAGAAAAGAATTGAGCCGCACAAAACTAGTACGTGTTACAATTGCGTGTTTTCTACTCCACACAACAAGATGATAGATACAGTTGTAATTGCCTTTGCGTGTGATTAGGCTACCAAAAAAAAAAAAATATATATATTTGGCGTTGAAAAAATGCGGTTTATTTTTGTCCGGCCACACCAGCAAAAACAACCATAATTAACCCTGGATGTAAATTGCGCCAAAGAAATGAGCGCACAAAACTAGTAGCTTTGTTAGCGTGTTACAAATTGCGTGTTTTCTACGCACAACAACAAGAGATACGTTGTAATTAGCCTTTGCTTGTTAATTAGATACAAAAAAAAAATATATATATTTGGCGTTGAAAAAGACGGTTTATTTTTGTCAGCACAACAGCAAAACAACGCTTAATAACCCTGGATGTAAATTGCGCCAAAGAATTGTAGCCGCACAAACTAGTAGCTTTGTTGTAGCGTGTTACAATTGCGTGTTTTCTATATGCCACACAACAAGAGATACTGTTGTATGTAGCCTTTGCTTGTGAATTAGGCTACAAAAAAAAAATATATATATTTGGCGTTGGAAAAATATGAGGTTTATTTTGTCAGCACACAGCGCAAAACAAACGCTTAATTAACCCCTGGAATGGAATATTGCGCCAAAGAATTGAGCCGCACCTAAACTCAGTAGCTTTGTAGCGTGTTACAATTGGCGTTGTTTTTCTAGCCACACACTCAACAAGAGGATACAGTTTGTATTAAGCCTTTTGCTTGTGAATTAGGTACCAAAAAAAATATAATATATATTTTGGCGTTTGAAAAAGACTGTTATTTTTGTCCAGCACTCCAGCAAAAACAACGTTATTTAACCCCTGGATGTATATTCGCCAAAGAATTTGAGCGCACAACTTGTAGCGTGTTACAATTTGCGTGTTTTCTACGCTACACAACAAGAGATAAGTTGGTAATTAGCCTTTGCTTGTGAATTAGGCTACCAAAAAAAAATAAATTATTTGGCGTTGAAAAAAGGGGGTGGTGAATAACGGGCGGTTTTTTAATTTTTGTCAGCACACCTGCAAAACAACGCTTAATTAACCTGGATGTAAATTGCGCCAAAGAAATTGTGCCGCACAACCTAGTAGCGTGTTACATTGCGTGTTTTCTCACCACACAAACAAGAGATCAGTTGTTAATTAGCCTTTGCTTGTGAATTAGGCTACCAAAAAAAAAAATTATATATATTTGGCGTTGAAAAAAGACGGTTATTTTTGTCAGCACACCAGCAAACACAAGCTTAATTAACCCCCTGAGATGTAAATTTGCGCCAAAGAAATTGAAGCCGTACAAAATAGTAGCGTGTTACATTTGCGTGTTTTCTACGCCACCAAAAGAGATTACAGTTTGTAATTAGCCTTTGCTTGTGTATTAGGCTACCAAAAAAAAAAATTAATATTTGGCGTTGAAAAGACGGTTTTTTTTTTGTCAGCACAGCAGAAAAAAAACGCTTAATTAACCCCTGGATGTAAATTGAGCAATAGAATTCAGCAGCCTAAAAATGAAGTGTATTGTATTGTTAAAAAAACGCTGTTGTTTCTATAAATGAATACAACAGGATCTGGCTAGATCCCACTTGGATATTGGAATGTATATGCAGCTGCCAGTGGACGCACACTGGATTTCAGATCCTAAACCCCAAAAAATTCAGAATATAGAACATTCGAGACAGTCTCTGTGACAAGCTGACGGACACCCACAGAAATCGATGTATAAAAATCAGGTCTTCAGAAGCGCTATCACCCGCCAGCAGCACTTCCCTAACAGTTCTGTGAGAGGAGTGTGAGCTCCCAGCGGCAGCGCTCGGATTATTATAGTGCGGGCGGGTGACGTCTCAGTAATCCCGCCGGTCTCTGATTGGCTTCATCTCTGCACATGTCATGCAGGCTTATGCCCTTTTTCCTCCCAGAGTGCTTTGCCCCATGTTAGCGCCATGTGCTCGCAGCCAAGACATTTTATCAATCAAAAGCTCACTTCGTTCACCGAAGTACCCTAAAGTTTCGGACTTACGGTTCCGAAACCGAAAAGTTTTCCTGAATTCTAACGAATCCACTTCGGTTCGAATCTTTTCGCCCATCTCTTACTCTGAAACATGTACAGGTATATAAAGAAAGAAATCATGATAAACTTTATGGCTAATCCTAAACAAATGGAGATAAAAAATGCAGTTCATGCTTTATTTTGTAATGTATACATGATGGTGATACAATGGCAAGTTGGCCTTGATTTCTTTTTGTTTGTATTTGTTGGATATAAAATTTCTCCCAAGACTCTTTTCCAAGCAATGTTTTATGTAGTGTATTGATGTAAAGTGGTTTCCTAGATAATGTTCCTACAATGTGGAGATCTAACCACATAGATAGATGTATTTATCACTGAAGATAAATGATCTTACCAAATTCACAAAGCATTAAAAATCTAGACAGCTTAGTAAATATGTGAGTGGCTGGAAGCCAGGACATTCATTGGCAGTGAAAGAAGCTTTCTCCAAGTAGTCAAGACTAAACACAGCAGCATCTCAACTCCTTTGTTTGCTGTGCACAGCTAATGACACTCTTTGCACATCTGCCCTACTGTTGTTCTGTTTAATTGTAAAACAAACCAACTTTCTCCAGTGTAACATTATATATGCAAATCATAAAGTGAAGATGGGGATATTGTTTTGAAGATTCGATGAGCTTTAAAGGAGTCTTTTGTGTGGTGGCTATAAGATGCAGCATGCTGTTTATCATCTGTCCTTCTCCATGTGTGGTACTGTAAAAAGCATTACTCTAGTAGGGCAGTCTGCAAAAATTCACTTCTAAGCTAGTTAGGTGCAGGTTCAAAACTAATAGTGTTGTCAAGAACCACTAAAATAATTTGGGAAACTCAAGATTTTTAGGATTGTTGCAAAATGTTCTAGAGGTTTGCAAGTGTAATGTTTAAGAAAGGTTAGTAAAATATTTATGCAGCTGTATGGAGGATTGAAGAGTTGATCAAGTTAGAAAATGGATTCCAGTCCTTCGATAAATGGTTCAGAATTGAATTTATATGAAAATTGGCATAAAAATCAGCCGTAGCCTTTTCCCTAAATCATACGCTAACCCTAAGAAATATATGGTGAAACCCAGAGTTGGAGTTACTCTAATGCTAATTACAACCTTAATTCTAAGGTTGGCTTAGGGTTCAGGTTGGAGATAGAGTTGGACTAACTCTAAGCTGAACCCTAGAGTTCCCCAAATGTTGCCCATTTGTTGCCTACATATGTCCCAGATGTTGCTAAGATGGGCCTCAGACGTGTCCTAGATGTGTGTGTTCTTATGCAATATGGAGGCATTTGGCTGCTCTTTTCTGGAGGCTAGAAGTTAAATGCAGAATTTTTTTCCCCAATAGACTGTAACTTCCCAAACACGAATATTGTAACAAATCTAGCCGAATTGCTCTCAAACTGAATAGAGCTATTTGAGCAACGCTGCAACTGGGATACATGCAGGAACTATCTTTGAAAATTTAGGAATTTTTATTTCTGCTAACCTAGCAACCGGCTTAATCCCACACCTTTGTTCATGATTATTCTTATTCTTTAGACCTGTTTAGGTCTAAAACTCACTTTTTGCCCATAGGCAAAACAGTGAGTCTTAGACCTAAACAGTTTCATACTTGTGGCCTTTTTATGTCTATATATTTTTTGCCGATCTACTTTGTTCCCTTCTGAATTCTCCTAACTCCTTTTATTCCTGCTGACAAGTTTATTTACAGATGCATAAAAGTCCACTTAACACAATACCAACTGTTTAGTCATTGCCAAGACAAATCTCGAAGGTTTGCAGACAAGACATGGTAGTAATTCACACATGCATAACAGTTCTGAGTACTGTTTGTCAATGGTACCTCTAGAAATTTTGAAAATCACAATGCAGATTTCTTTAAATTGTCATTCATCTTTGGTAGGTAATGATAATAATAATTTATTAGTGTCAAACTACTTTAGTGTTTTTTTTACTAAAATATCTACATATATTTTCCAAAACACAAAGAAACACCAAAGTTATGTACCTAGTCCCTAGTCATCTGCACTGGGGTACCTTGTTGGCAGCTATTAATGCATTGCCTATAACAAGGATGTGTCTAGCAGTCACTTCCAGTCACTGTGAATGAAATTTGACACGCTCGTATTTGGAATAGGTCTTCTGCACGTTTAGCTGCAGGCAGAATTGCACCTTCCGCTTATAGAATTAATTGATTATATTTGGCATCTTGTACGGTTTTTCTACACAGCTTTACTCACGTGATTTTTAGCACTAATTCTCACACTATGATTTTAATTCAAGCTAATTGATCTCTTTGACAGCTGTCACTATATGTTTTGGGCTAAAGTTTGAGACTGACGTTTTATTAGTTGGAAATGTCATGTACATTTAATACCCGTAAATTGTAGAAAAGCTTTATGAAGTATGTTTACTGCTGCACTTGGTCTGTAGATGAAATCATTGAATAAAGCCAGAACATTTTAGGATTACCTGCAAAGTTGGGATCACCTTGGATTGCCAGCTAACCAAGTAACACAAACAGCAAAGAGCTGAAAAGTATGTTTGGTTGGATGACTTGATTTGTATATATATTTTGCTGTGATTAGGATGTTAATTCATAGTTTGGAAGTTCATTTGTAAGGCTGTGTTCACACACCCAGGCAGCATTATTCAGGCCCTAATGCAGCACCAATGGCTGCACAAGTTTGTCACCACTGCATGTGAACCCAGCCTAAGAACAAAAAGTAGGAAAAACGAATCCTTTATTGTTTGGAACTGGAGATTATGGGTGACATGTATGAAAACTATCTACGTCTAAGACTTTTTTTGTTGCCCATAGCAACCAATCAGAGCTCCCCTTTCATTTCTTCAGAGCACTATATGAAATGAAAGGGGAGCTCTGATTGGTTGCTATGCGCAACAAGAAAAGTCTTAGACCTAGACAGTTTTCATACATACTCACTGCCCCAACACATCAGACTCTCCCCCACTCTCACCAGCTTCAAAAGTAACCTGAAAACCCACTTCTTCAGGCTTGCCTACAACCTTCACTAAACTTGTCACTACTTCCTCCACAGACATGTCTGCCCTCACCTCACTTGTCTCATTTCCCCTCCTTGTAGATTGTAAGCCCTCGCGGGTTAGGGTCTCTCTCCCTTGTCGTGCCAATTGTCATTATCCCTTATCACTGTACTCGTTTGACTTATGTAATGTATGTAACCCCCTCGACTGTACAGCGCCCTGGAATCAATGGCGCTTTAAAATAAATAATAATAATAATAATAATAATAATACATGTGGCCCTATGTTGTTGCACAAGGTGTCAGAAAAGGCGACTGAGCTATATAAATAGAAGATATTCTACCATGTAGTGCTGAAAACAATAATCTCTTATTGTTTAGCTTGGACACATCGTTGAGTAAGGATTTAAGGTGGCCAAAAGTATGTTTGTTACAGAATGAAAATTCACTCAGTAATTAGAGCTGTATTATGAATATTTGGGACTTTGCACTAGTATAGACTTTCAAGGCCATCAACCCTAAGTCTATTGAGAAGTGCATCAACATAGATATGCAGAATATCATTGGTAAAGATTTTCAAAATATCAGCGATGAAGTCCAAAGTAGACAGGTTGCCTCAAAATCAAGACTCACGGATACTGTAAGAAAGAATTTGATAGAATTGGCACAATACTGATACCAGAACTGAAGCTGGGTAGTGTTGAGCGAACAGTAAAAAGTTCTAGTTCGATTAGAACCTCAAACTTTTGTGAATTCTTTTCGAAGTTCTATTTGAACTCGAACTTCAAGCACCATTAAAGTCAATGGGAGAAGATGTTCTGGTTAATTTCTATACCTATACAGGTGAGGAGAAGTTGGAATTACCATCCATAACAGTAAACTGGATACGTGGAACAACTTAGTGAAGAAATTAGTGAAGAGTGACAGAAAAAATTGAGAGGCTAAAATACTTCTTTGCTTTCAATGGCTAACTGAAAAGATGAGGACAGCTTGCAAGTAGAGGAATAGCTATAGGAGGTGCAGCGGCAGCAGCTGCTGTGGGGCCCTGCATCCTGAGGGGGCCCAAAAGCCCCTTTGACACATAGGAGATTTGGAGATGGTGTGTTATACAATTACTGAACCCCTAAAACTACAAAAACTGAACTTTTGGACACTGAATATTATTTAGCAAATCCAAGCACTCTGTATCCATGTACATGAGAGGCGTTATGTGAGCCTGCAAATGTCGCCAAATAACAGCTTCTGGGCGTGGGAAAGATGCAGCCAGCAAAACCAAACTCCCTAACTATTGATATCTATGCAGAGGAAAATGCTATCTACTAAGAGCAGTCTGTACAGTACAGAGAGTGAGCTGAAAATGGCATTCACAAGGCAATACAGTGAAATATATATAACATGATCATGTGATTTTAGCAGCAAGTGTGAGCCCTACACCTCAGAGATGACGTTTTTGACACTTCTCTGTGCTCTACACTGATTGGATGGCCGCCAAAATTGTAGAAAGCCGCTGAAAACAAAACTGAAAATGGCGTGTCGAACTAGAACTTTACTCGACTGAACAGTAAAATGTTCGGTTTGGTTCGAGTTCTAAAAATTTGAGAAGTTCTACTAGAACTTAACTTTTCTAGAACAGTTGAGTAGATAAATATTGGCTAAGCAGGCAATTTGTCATGCATTTTTTCATGTTTTTATTTTCCTATGCAAAAACACTAAAAAAGGCTCTGTGTGTAGTATATGATTTATAACTCTGGATTGACTTTCATTTTAGTAATCTTCTGGATACTGGAACAAAAAAATGCAGGATCTATCCAAAACGCACTCGCAGACTACTAGGGAAGGTAGATCTACCTATTAGGCGGCAGATCGCCCTTTAAATTTAAGACAGTGGCTACTTTTCTAAACAGCACTGTCATACAAAAGCCAAAGTCTATAGACTTGCACTAATAAACCTTCACACAGAGAAACCACTCATGTTGCCTTCATTAGAGTCAATTAAATGAAGTTTGACACTTAACACAGCATTGATTCATCCTTTTTCTTTATCACCATAACTACTGGTCAGACAAAAGTGTCACTGCTGTATATGAAAATGGTTCATTATCGCTATCAAGAAGAACTTGTGGTGGATAGAGACAAAAAGACAGCAGAAATTATTCCCTTTATTGCCAATTTCACAATTCATTTTTTATGATTCTTTCGATTTTCTTTTTTTTACCTTCTGCTCAGCAGATAAATGCTGTGACACTGATTGTTTGTGATTTGAATCAGTGCTGAGACTGCTTGTTTGGCTCCTCAGACAGTGATGGGCACTCTCTTAACAAGGTAGTGCCTCGGGTACAGAGAGATTAGATTTTCAGCAACATGCAGCTGCCAGACTCTTTCGGTTCCAGAATGACCTACAGACACAAAATAACTGAGATCAGCCCTCAACTCAGTCCCCAGGTCCTGAACGAGCCACCTCATTTGGATGCTACAAACAGTCTCAGTTCTAACTGTAAAACCCAGCATGGCATTGAGTCTGCCTCCTATGTGGTTTCCCATCATTTTATTTTCAGCAGTAAAGGCTTAATGTGTGGATGGTCGTGTCACCATAAAGCTGCATTAGAAAGAGCCGCCTTTTATGTGCTTTACTTATATGTGTATAAATATCTGACACACCAGATCAATACGACTGCCAGATCTGTCCTACAGGGAAGGGAAAATCATGACATTCTCGGTTGTTGGTTAGCTCAATGCACATATGGATCAGTCTATATACAGTTGATATGATGCTTTTGTAAGAATCATAATGGATTATATGTATTCCTGGTTAGGTGACAGGTAAATTGGTAGGATTAGTAAGATGTTGGTAATGCTGTAATGCTTTAGATACACTCCTGGTGGACATCTAGTATCTGTGGTTGGAATAAAGCCTGATCCTTGCCACTAGCGTAACATTTTCCAAGAACATATATGCATTACCTGATGCATTGTATTACTGTAACCATTGCATTTTAATACTACCCTTCATGAGCATGTAAAATGCATTCTTGACATAGTAATGATATTAGGTGGGATTGCAGACATTAATATGGCATGTTTTACTACCCAAAAGAGAACATTCACATATCTCCGTATATAGAATATATAGAGCCATGTTACTTCATCCATAAAGCATACAGATGCATCGAGGGACTCAAGAAGTGAATCTTAAAGAAAAACTCTTATATTACTGAAGAAATTATAGAAGTCCTATGGAAGTGATGATGATAGTACAATTGAAATTAGTGTTGTTCTTTGGATTCTGGTTGATCTCAAATTCGACTCTAAGATAAGTGATTCGATTTGGCTTGAACTGTATTGAATTCTGGTGAAAATTCAACCCTAATCCCAAATTAGAGTTATGGTTCTTTATGAGGTTTTAGGGGTTAACGTGGCATTGCAGGGCTGGTCTGACAATACAATTTTCGATGTACCATCCTTTCCCGTTACCATAATATAGGTTATCTCTGTGTTATGATAATCGAATGATGCTGGATGGATGCAACGTCCAAAGTCATTTTTGGTTACCGTAATACAGGTAACTCCTATGTTATGGTAACCAGATGGGACATCAGATGCCTGGTCACACTGGTCTCAGAGCACCGCTGGAGTGGAAGCACCATGGAATGGAAAGTTAACCCCTAAAACCCAGTAAAAACGTTAAAGGAGTTTTGTCATGAGCACATTTCCCCGCTGATGGTCTGCTCATAGCAAGCTGTATCAGTGTGTGCACACAGATGCTTGTCAGTCAGCCTGTATTGGTGGGGTATGCCAGACTCTCACACTCTCCCTTAGGAGTCCTGTCAGCTCCACACCATATAAACCTATATATCACAGAGCTCAGATTTTTTTCCCTCTAGCATATATTACTTTCAGATGGAGCGAAGTGTCTCACAGGTCCCTTAAATTGGGCCAGTTTAACTCACTTCAGTCACCAGTATCCAGTAATCAAGAGCACCTTTTGCCACCCACGTAGTAACAACATCCATTAGGTAGTGATCATTAGAAAGGCTGAAATGGAATGTTGCATATACTGTAATCACAATTAGTATATTGATAATTTTAGGAAAAAGTTGTTGCTTTTCCTTAGGTTTGAATCAATACTAATAGCTAAAATGAAGCCATTATTTTGCCTTAGCCAGCAAGACATAGCAACCAATTAATTGTTTGATATGCCCATTTCTTATTTGGTGCCCATGCTAAGTGCTCACCCAACTTACTGCACTTAACTGAACCGCTAATTATAGGTGTCCCTCTTTGTTTTAAGAGTATAACATATTTTTATTTAGTTTCTTTGAGTTCATTGTGTGACCTACATTCCTCTCATCCAGAGAAGTATTGGCGTTCCTGCCAAAATTACTACTTTTTTACACACTGATTGTCATTTTATTAAAAGCATTTGCTAATTGTTAAATCCCTCAATTGAAGGTTTGATAAGGCACAGACAGGTGAGCCAACAGATAGCTGTTGTCACATGCCAAGTGTGGCAGGGCTACATAAAATGTTTACCTGTCTCCATGCCAGCAGTGTTTTATACTGCAAAAAAAATCCTCAGTCCTATTGCCAATATAGCCTTTAGCAGCAATTAATTCCCCCCTCCCAAAAAAAACATGCACTGTTTTAAAGCAAATAAAAAGAAAATAATGTTGCAAATAGACACATTAAAAATTCCTTTGATTTATGCAAACCAAAAATAAAATTGTTCTTGAGGTCGAAGACATAAGTCTGGAGTCTATATTCTACTAACAGTACAAATTGGCCACCTCTGTTTTCTCAGCATAGCTTGAATTGTTTTTTATTCCTCCAGCCACCTGGAAAGGTTATGGCTGTTAAAGAGCTCAACACTGTTGAAGCGGGGGTGCTAATTATACTTCAATTAGTTGCGATGCTTTGCCAACAACCCCCAACGTTGATAAGTGGTTATATCATCCGTCAACTCCATCCCAGATTTGTGGCAAGGGGAAATGAGAAAAAAAATGCTAACATTGAATTTTGCCAATTTTCCATTTTTAGTAGTGCATTCATAATGGATGAAAGTCTTTTTGATCGTATAACTGAGGCATTTACAGGAGAAAGTTGGAAATAATGAAGTGATATGGACCTGCCCATAATATAATTATTGTAGTAAACATAATCTTTTCAGGATACATCAAAGCCCCATTCTACATGACTACGTAACCTGCATTCATCTATATGTACCCATCTCTCAGTCCAAAAGTTTGTGGATTTTAGTTTGTGGTGTATGGTTTTATCACTTAAAGAAAAATGTATATGCACATATTAATTGTCCATTTTAGTTTATAGTGCATTCTTTTGTGAAAATCATGTAAACTTGTGAAATAATTTGACTTAAAGGGATTGTCCAGTTTAAAAGGAATGTGTCATCAAAAATGACTTATTGTTTAACTCACATTTTTATGTTCAACACATTTTTTAAGAATTTTTGTTTTGTTTTTTAATTTTCTATATCACTTTCAATATTTTTTAATAATTCTTAAGTCCTGCAGTTTTCACTTTGGCCACTAAGCCTAATAATAGTCTTGACACTTCCTGTTCTGTACTGAAAGATTCTCAGTTGTCTGCTCATTATCAGCACATAGAGGGTCAAACTGAAAGGAGACACCAGTGTGAATGGATAACACAGGATCCACCAGTCACAAGAGGAGATAGTCACAGTTTACCCTTTCACCTCCCTGCACACTGATTTCTTCCCACGTCACAGAGCATGACTAGAAAACTCTCCTATAGAAGTGAATGTGACTGAGTCAGTCTTAAGTCTCCTATGTGCATGAAGCTACTGTAAAGCATCTCTCTGACTGCTGTTAAAGCAGTGCAAACAAGGCCTAGTGGCCAAAGTGAAAACTGCAGGACTTAAGAATTATTAAAAAATATTGAAGCTGATATGCAAAATTAAAAAAAGCCAAAACTTCCTAAAAAATGTGCAGATAACGGTGTGTGGCAGTTAAGAGTCTGTAAGACTACTACGGATGCATTAGCTGCTAATGGGAGTATCCCTCTCCCATCTAACATACAGCTGTACAAACGAGGATTGCAGCTATGCTAGATAATGTATAAAACAATCATTTATTATAGTTCCTTATAAGGAACTATAATAAATTTTTGTTTTATACATTTTCTAGCATAGATATATATTGTGTTTAACATAAAAACGGGACTTAAACATTGACTCATTTTTTTATGACAAATTCCCTTTAAATAAAAAAATAAACAGTAAGCTATTGATGACAAATAAAATAAAAAAGCTTATACTCATCCTTCTCCCAGTCTTCCGTTTACCTTCCCTTCACCTCCGAATGGTCAAATCACAGTTACAGCTGCTGATTGATTGCAGAGGTCATGTGTCTCTGCTTACAACACCATTTGTAATTGACACAAAAGTGACACATGGCCACTGCAGCCAATCAGAAGCTGCAGTCAGTAAACAGAAGTCCAGGGAGACCCAGTGCTGGAATGGAGGAGCAGAGGAAGGTGAATATAGGCTTTTAGCATTCAATTTTATTTGAACTGGACAACCTCTTTTAACAGGTTTTCCTATCTCAGACATTTATTGGATACAGGTCCCAGACTTATCTTGGCTATATTCAGAGCAAGAATTGAAATGAATGGACAGCGTTTTACCTTGTTCTTTGTAGAGACTTTCGTGTCTTGTTTTCGAAATGATGGGACCCACAACCAATAATATGTCATAAATTCGAAAGGGGGCCATTATGAAAAATTGCGTTTGGCCAGGGCAATTGCTTTAAAAGAAATCATGAAATTGTAACCTTAGGTAGGTTCCAGGTTTAAACTGGGGAAAATAATTACTCCCCAATTCCCCTGTGGCCGGGGGGGGGAGGGGGGGGCCGGATTTTGCCCCGGCCCATGAAAATACGCTACGGGGATAGTCTAAAAAAGTGACTGAAATTTTTTCCCCCCGCCGGGCGGATTGGCGAGCGGGAGGGGAGACTTAATCCATAGTTTCTATGGGAACTTGTTACCAAATGAAGGGGCCTTTTCACCAAATTTGCGCACTTCGGGGGTTGAAAATTAGGGGACCGAAATACGGCCCATTTTAAGCCGTTGTGAACTTTTGCCTTAACACCAAACCTGTTGTTCGAGCACGGGTTAAATACTCTAATCAAAGGCTATTGATTCATTAGAGCATACAAGGACCAAACTTATTAAAGTTTTAAGCTTTAATAGTCAAAAGATGCAGTGCTTACACAAATCCCCAAATAAGACACGATGAAATGCATTGAAGCAATAACAGTTATAAAAAAAGTAAAATTACAAAAAAACCCTAACACGGATTTTTCTGGTCTCGGGGGCAATAGACAAAGGGGAACACATGGTCTCAGATAAAAAAATCCCCCCGGGGATGTGAACATTTGTTTGGGTTGAAACCTATTTTATATTTTCAAAGTTTCAGTTCAGATTTCCCGAACTCCCCACCAGTTCATGAGGGTAATTTGTTGTCTATGACTGGACTGTTTTCCTTTAATTTAAACCCTTTTGGAATGTGGGGGGGGAATTTGGGATCCCCTCGCCCCCCCCTTTAATTTTATAAAAAATTCGGGCCCCATGTCAAGTTCTTGCAGAAAAATTTTGCCTGTGCCCTCTATAAACCTGGCCCAGAAATGGATCACTTTTATGTAAGTAACCATGATGTGGTTAGTAAAAGATAGATAGCGAAAGCGAAACAAAGATTTAAATTAAAAGGGGTTATCCCCCCATGGGAAAAACTGGCCCCTTCTTTAAAATACACACCTTGTCACAGCATGTGTTTTTGGGATTGCAGTTATCTCTGTTTTAAAAAAATGGAGTGAGCTGCAAAACCAACACATCCCTTTACAAGGGGGCGCTGTTTTTGAAAGAAAGCAGCCATGTTTTTCTAATCCTGGAGTCATGTAAAGTATATATGTATATATTTTTGCAGTTAAATTAAAATTCTCTTTATAATTAATGACATCCAGTGCAGTTTGAGCATTTGTGTTGTTTTCCTCTACTTTTTGCTTTACCCTCCTGACTTTGATAAAAATAAAGAGAAGCAACTTCCCTTTTTTAGTGGGTTTCTCTTTCATGGCTTGATAAAAAGATAGCAGAAAGATATGAAGCTCTTTTGTTTTTTATTGCTGGAGTACCCGCCTGTCTTTCTGTGGAAAAATTTTTTAGTGGTTGTGATGAGAGAATACTTTTAACAATAAAAAATTTTTGCCTTGAATTTCCATTCACAAAACTGGACAATAATCCCCTTTACACCATATCCGCAGCGGAATTTGAAGAACATTAAAGTTCTTAAGAAGCGAATCCCAGACACCAGCAAAAGGTTTGTCTGTACGTTTCTTAAACCCAGTTTTGCAGATTTACAACCTAAAAACACATAAAAGTATGTGAATGCTGAATTCTGCTGTAGGTGAAATGTGATATTTACAGCTGTATATGCTTAGACTGCGGATGAATAGCTATAGGATTGTATTATTGTTCAGCCATATGCTGCTTGACACTATAGCAGCTGTAAAAATTCTGGTGGTTGATTTGATGTGTCATTTATCTGACAGCAGTAAAGGAAACCCAATTAGTTGAAATATTGTAATTCATTATCATTTTTGAGTAGAACTGAATATGGTATCATGAAACAAACTACGGTGTTCCTTCAAGTTACTATGACCTCAGGATACAATATTTTCACCATGTAATGGTCTTCCCTGGACATTGTGGGCCACACTTATGAAAACTGTTTATGTCTAAAACCCTTTTAGCCCATATACCTTGGGGAAAAAGTGAGTTTTAAACCCAAAAAATTTTTTACATGTGGCCCTTTTTGACCCCCAAATCACTATATAAATTTACAGCACTTTCACTGACAATCTGAGGGTTTTGTGATTTGGAAATAATGTTCTAGAAATATTTACTATATGTTCGCAAAAATAGATTGTTGGGGGTGCCACGGGGACAGGCAAATAGGGTTTCCCCCTTACTTTTCCTGTTTTTTCGGGCCGTCCCCCCGGCCGCGGGGGACGGCTTTTTCCACGATAGCGGAGAAGAGCCCTCCCCCCTCCATTGGAAGCACAATTCCTCCGAAAAACCGGGGGAAGAATGTGCTGTCAATGTTTTGCCACCCACCCCCGGGGGGGCAAAATTAAAAATTTTTTTAAATTTTCCCCAAAAACCCCCCCAAAAAACCCCCCCTTTTTCCCCCTTTTTAAAAAACCCCCCCCAAAAAAAAACCTTAAAAAAAAAACCCCCCAAAAAAATTTT